>LT795074.1:296884-321006 GCA_900162835.1 Sporisorium reilianum f. sp. reilianum | reverse complement strand
CGGTGGTTGGCAACAACACTTTCTACACTGACACGCGAGGAAACAACGTGTTTGCCCAGGCCGATCCGTCGGGCAACGGCGAGTGGAAGTCGAGCTCCATCAAGCGTCCCAAGGGCCGTATGAGCGAGGACAAGTCGACCGACATGCTCTTCAACTATCCGTACAAGTGGCGCAAGTCGGAGAAGAAGCATTCCGAGCTGCCGCCTGCCGACTACGTGGCGGCTGCCACCGTCCAACTCTTTGTGACGATCAACGAGTACCACGACCTGCTGTACGCCTACGGCTTTGACGAAGCATCGGGCAATTTCCAGGAGAACAACTTTGGCCGCGGCGGTGAGGCGTTCGACGGCGTCATCGCCTTTGCCCAGGATGGCGCGGGCACGGACAATGCCGACTTTATGACTCCGCCCGACGGCCAGCGCGGCAGGATGCGCATGTACGTGTGGGACCAGTCGACGCCGTACCGCGACGGCGACTTTGAAGCAGGCATCGTGATCCACGAGTACAGCCACGGTCTCTCTACGCGTCTCACTGGCGGTCCTGCCAACAGTGGCTGCCTCGGATGGGGCGAGTCCGGAGGCATGGGCGAAGGCTGGGGTGACGCGCTTGCGTCGATCATCCGACGAACGGGCGCTGCGCCGCACGACTGGCCCATGGGATCGTGGGCGTCGAACCGCGCCAAGGGCATCCGAAACTACCCGTACTCGACCAACAAGACGATCAACCCGGAGACGTACTCGTACCTGGACCACGCCGGATACTGGGGTGTGCACGCCATTGGCGAGGTGTGGGCGACGATGCTCAACGAGGTGGAGGAAGCGCTGGTGCTGGAGCACGGATTCACCACCAACCTGTTCCCTCCTGCCACCAACGCGACGGCTTCGGAGCAGGCCAACTTCTTCCTTGCGGAGGACGAGGTGGCTTCGCTGGGCAAGCACCGCGTGAGCAAGCGTCGCGTTCCGCGTCACGGCAACTCGCTGCTGGTTCAGCTGATCCTGGATGGCATGAAGCTTCAGCCTTGCCGACCGAGCTTCTTTGATGCGCGCGACGCGATCGTGCAGGCGGACAAGCACCTTACTGGTGGCCAGAACAAGTGTCTGCTCTGGAAGGCGTTTGCCAAGCGTGGTCTCGGTACTGACGCCAGGGTGGTTGGCCGCACGCCCTGGGGTGGAGGAAAGCGCACCGACGGCTACGCTGTGCCTCAGGACTGCAAGTCTGCTTCGGACTAGCTTGCCGCCGCGGCGTCGCTTGCTTGGCCCCTCTCCTCTCGCCTGCTCAAGTTCCAGTGATCCGTAGATGCTCCATACACACTTCGCACGCAAATCGTCTCTCCAATCCGCTTTTGTCTCTTGTCTTGCACCCCGTTGTCGCTCTCAGTTCGGTAGTCTCGTAGCTCCTCATGTCCGCATTCTCGTCTCCTTGTTCCACGCAACACCAGTCATGACTGGGTCTAGTGCTGCCGCAGCGCTTTTCGCCTTTGTAGACACGCCCCCATGCAATCGTACCTTTCTCGCGTTGATGACTTGCGTCCGTGTGTGTCTGTCTCGGTTGATAGCATTGCTTGTCGCAAGGCCTTGTCGCAAGGCCAAGCAGCCGAAGCTTGCTGCCAAGAATCTTGATGTGTGCGTGCGTGTGTGAGCGGCGCCTGCCAAGGAAATTTGGACAGAAATGAAACGGCTCTCGGCCTGAGCCGCTTGTCGCACGCGGCAGAGGGTCGCTTGCAGAGCGCAGTAAAAAACGAGTGCGCAACTTCCGATCGGCCGGCGATTCGCGCGACTGGCTGGTCAGCTCTGTGGGCGTGCAGATTTGGTGCAGCAGCCTGACAGTGTGATTTTGCGGGGATTGAATGCAATAATTTTGTGGCGCCACGGCTGCGCAAAAAGAACCATCGATAACCGCTCCCGTGTTCACTGGCTCGCTTTCTCTCTCTCTCTCTCACCACCACCACCTACTCGAGGCCTCAACTCTGGCGCGCGCTCTAGTTGCACATCATGAACGCGACCTTTGATCCCATAACGCCGGACGTCGTCGCCAATCCTTGGAACACTTCGCTGCTATGGTCCGGCGGCATCGTGGATAACAGAGACCCACACTTCACCTTCTGGCCCGCATCCAACTGGCGCAACGTCAGCGTGCCAGACTATGTCGATACGCAACCCATCAACTACTACTACTCTTCCTCCACAGCAGGCGATTCCGTCAATTTCTACTTCACCGGCCATGGCCTGTCCGTGCTCGATTACCGCGGTCCTACTCGAGGCAGATACAATGTGCTCATCGACAATTCCACCTCGGTCACCATCGATGCTTTCTCCACCACCGACGAGATCACAAGGGCATCCGGCAGGGAACTGCCTCCCGTCATCTGGACCTCTGACATTCTCGACGAAGGTACGCACTACGTCGTCATGAGCAACCTCAACGACGTCTCCGACATGAACTTTTGGGGCGTCGTCATCAACCCGAACAACTACAAGCCAGGCAAATCCTTCATGCCAGCCAGTTCCAACACCAAAATCATCCTCATCGCCTCCACTGTCACCGCCGTAGTCATGTTCGGCCTCTTTATCCTCGTCGGCTCGCTCGTCTACCACTACAAGATTGTGCGTCCACGTCGACAACTCCAGCAACAGATGGATTCCGAACGCAAGGATGCCCTCCTTCCTCCGCGCGCCTCCAGCTCGGCTGTCCGCAGATCATCAACAGCAGCAGCAGCTTCTTCGTCACGCTTGCGACTCGATACCAACTTCCTCGCCAGCCAAGGTGATCTCGGCAGGGTGCCCAGCAGGGTCACCGCCACCACCGACGAGTCCCAGTACTGGGTCCGACCCCAGTCCCCCTCGGCGCAAATGGTTCATATGAGGCAGTCGAGCAGGACTCCCGCCGTCTTTCAAGAGATTCATCTTGCATCGCCTCGAGATTCCGCTGCATCCTCTCCCGTCGATTTCAGCCCCGTCAGCGAAATGGGCGTCTCGCCGACCGCATACTCGACCGAGATGCGCGAGCCGCTGTCGCCTCTGTCCCCCACAAACCTTGCCTCTGCCACTGCATCTACGCCCATTCGCTACACGGCTTTCTGGGATGCTGCCGCGGTGCCATTCGCCCAATCACCCGTTCACCCGCTACCACCGCATCAGCATCACCATTCCAACTCGCTCAATCTCGACGCCTCCAGCAACAGCCAAACCCTTCTCCACCACACCCGCGTCGCTTCAGTGCCTCTTGCAAATCCTTTCCGCGACCCTGCCCCTGCGCCCGCCGCGCCAACCGGTCTGTCTCGTACAGCCTCGCGTCGTCCACTGCCAACACCTCCCACGGCAGCCCCACCCACCAGTCGCATCACGACACTTTCGCCGCTCTCCATTCCATCATCTGCACCTGCGTCCAGCTTCAGCCAGAGCAGCACGCCCAACACTTCCCTTCCATCCTCCACCTCTGTCACGCGCAATGCCTCTCAGCGCTACCGTATCGAGCAAGATGCCTGCTCCCTCCACCTCTCCGAAGATGGCCTCTTTGACGACCACACTGGCGAGACTTTGTTACCTCCTCCCCATGCATCCAAAGACCTCGGAAGGCACTTTGTATAATCCACAGCACGTCGCTTCTCGTGTCACCCACTCCTGTATTCTAGTATAACTGCTTGGCCCCCTTGTCGATCGAGATGGCCACGAGCATTCCAAGTCATCCATCCCAGTTCTGCCAGATCGAGGCGGCATCCACCGTCCGCCAGAAGAATCGTCTCTGAGTGTCTTTGCGGTCGTGGTCGTCATCAGGAGACACAGGACCTCACTGGTGTGAATCGGACAAACACAAGCCTGGGCGAAAGTTTCAAGGCGCGAAAGATTTTTGAAACTGAAAGGGATGAAAAGCATCCTCCAAGATGAAACTTCTTTACCTTTTTTGGAAAGAATCAGGAATCAAGCAGTTTGGCGAATCGCTAGTTTTTAATCTCTTTTGGCTGTCACTGTGATTTCGATTTTGGCCGACTCACAAGAATCGCAGTACAAACCAGATTTTCGGGCGAAAAGCGCCCAGTGATTTTGCAAAATCGCTCGAAATCATCTTTTTGACTTGCTCAAATGTGAATTCATCAGTAAGATGTGTTGAGTGTCAAACGTTTGAGTCAAGGTTGACGTGTGTTTGCTGCCTTCTTGACTCACGACATAAAATGTCCGTTCTTGCGCGATGAAAGAACGAATTTGACGCCAGTAAAATTGGTCCTTGAAGACCCAAATCGGGCGTCTGACGTAAAATTCGCGTGGTTTCACTGCGAAATGACCATTCCTGCAATTTTGTGTCCCCAATTCTGTTTTATGATTTCTGTTTGTCCGTCCCGCAACGCATTGCAAATAAAACGAATGGGAAAGAGCTGAGACGGTGATTATTGACGGAATGGGGCTCTCAGGCTCTTGGCTGAGATGTCTGTAAGCGGACAACGATTGCCGGAAAATATTCATTTTCTTTGCACGCTTTGCACGAAATCACCTCAAAATGGTCGAGAGAATGGATGATTGTTATCAATTCGTTTTTTTTTAACGTTTTCATGAAGAACGACAATATCCTCAGAGAGGGGGTGAGTTCTGGAGCCGTGTTTTGTGAATTCAAGGTGATTTCTTCGGAGTGTCGAACTTCGACAGCAATGACGACCACCAGGAATTGCTCTGCGCCACCCACTGAGGACGCTTACGGCTGATCACTGCAACGTGTGTCCTCTCCTCGAGGGTCGAAGACTACAGAGCATGACCCAAGTTACCACATGGCGAGCCCATACAAGGCACAAGACATTCAAACGACGAGATGGTGGTGCAATTTCAAACGGAACACGGATTTGTCAGCATGACATGACGCGGCGTGAGTCTGCCCAGCATCAAGGGTCCTTCTCGCAGGAAGTGGAGCCGCCTCGCCACATCTCGAGAAGCTCCGGGACCCCTCCTGCTTCCTACTACCATCATCTCTTGCCATCTCCGCTCAACATCATACACAAGCTGCCATGGCGAAGAAGAAGAGAAAGGCACCTCAGCTCGAGGCATGGTGCTGGTACTGCGAGTGGGTCGTTCTCTCTGTCCGGCCTTCGCTGACTCTGCTGCTCGCTACTGACAAGACTCGTTCATCCACTACTCTGCATCCTTTGCATCGACGACAGTCGCGACTTCGAGGACGAGAAAGGTAAGGCTAGAAAGCGGTGACCTTGCTCGTATTGATCCATGCACTGACCACATCGCATTGATGCGCCTCTACTACAGTTCTGCTGCAGCATCAAAAGTCCAAGCACTACCGTTGTCCACAATGCCCTCGAAGACTCAACACTGCCGGAGGTCTGGCAGTGCATCTCACGCAAGTGCACAAAGCAGAGCCAAATAAGTAGGTAGACCGGAATGACTTTCGAACAGCCATGCGATCGAGGCTGCTAACTCCTTTGTTGCTTGTTTTGGCCCACAGAATCGAGAACACGTTGCCCGGCCGGGATTCGTTCGAGATCGAGATCTATGGAATGGCGGGCATTCCTGTAAAGGATCTAGCCGAATGGCAAGAGAGACGTGCAGCGCAAAAGGCAGACGGCAACGGAACGACGCAGAACAAACGCCCAAGGATCGAGAAGATGGTGCTGTCCAAGGAGCAGTTGCGCATTCAGCTGGCGGCACACAAGGCTCTGATGAGCGGCAAGGCACCACCGCCTGGGATGATGCCGGGACTGATGGGTGGGTTCGGTGCGGCGGGTCCATACTCGGTGCCTCCGCCAGCGCTGCCACCAGCATTCGGTGTGCCGCCGCCCAACTTTGCCAGACCACCTCCAAGGCAACCGCCGCCAGGATACGGCGCTGCACCTCCAGCATTGGCGACAGGCGGCGTCGCGAGAGGCGGGCCACCGCCGTCAAACGAGCAGACAGCTCCGGAATCGAGAGGAGACGGGCGCGAGCCTCACAAAGTCCGAGCTGCAGATCTCTTTTGACGGAGCCACGCTCTGCCTTGACCCAAGAAGCTCAAATCCACTACATGTCAGTCCTCAGCAGCCAGAGCACGATTTCACCGAGTGAACTTTGGCCTCATCATTTGTCACTGTCCAAAGGCAAGACGAACCTTTGATGGCGAGTGTCAAAGGGAATCAACACAGGAACCGGTCAGAAGACCGGCGATCCGCCCACGTTTGGAAAGGGGCGATCAGACGCACACAGGAAAGATTGGATGCATGAATGAGCAGAGAGGCTTTTTAAGATTGCGCATGGTGGCTCAGTCTCTGAGCAATCTGGTCTTGTCGCGAAAGGAAGAACTCGCCGAGGTCGAGACCGCATCTGCGACGGCAGTCCAACTCGAGGGAGCCTTTGTGAGGCTTTTCATGGGGCCGCGTGCATACGAGAGTGTGCTCAAGACGACTAGGCCCACTCCTCCGGCAAAGGCAGCGGTAAAGGGGAAGTTGAAGAAGGCCACGCTGAAGCCAAAGCTGAGAACGATGCTGAAGCTGACGGCAAAGCCTTTGAGGATGTTGTCGGCGTGCTTGATGACCATGGCGACTGCCAGACCACCGGTGACTTGGAGCACGACCGTTGCCCATGCGCTTAGGCCAAAGTGGAGGAAGGGAGAGGCGGAACCGTGACGAGCCATCTCGAGGAGGACGGGGAGTGCAGCTGGAATGAGGGACCAGGCGGAAAGCTGCACATTGCGGGCCCACAGATTTGCGTCCGAGGTTTTGAGCACCATTTCAAAGTAGACGCCGGCAAGACCCGAGGTGAAGCAAGCGGCGATGACGGCGAGAAAGCCCTGGATGGGCTGCATTGGCGTATCCGCCTTTGCGCTCTCCTCCATGCTCATGGATATACGTGCGCCGGGGAAGGAGGGCGAGGAGGGTGGAAGGTGGTCATAGTCCTTGGCGTCCGGGCCCGAGAGAAAGGAGCCGATGCTGGGCAGACGGTCTGGTGGTGGCGAGCGATGCGAATCAAAGGGCGGAGGAGGCGGTGGAGGAGGCAGATCGGCCACCGGACCAGCCGAAACGTGGCCGTAGCCGTGGGAATGAACCTCGAAGGGCACGAGACCCGAGACCGACTTGCTCTGGATCTGGACGACAGCAACGCCAATGGCCAACATGCCGAGCGAGAGCCATTGCCACATACCGATCTTTTTGCGGAGGAGCACGATGCTGAAGAAAGCGGTGGTGAGGATCTTCATCTGGTATGCGCAAATGAAGACTGGCGGCTCGAGGTTGGATACGGCTACGTACTGCAGGTTGTTCTGCAGGACATAGAGGATGGCTGGAATCGAGAGCTTCCAATAGTCTTCGGCTGCGACCTCATCTAGGACAAGCTTGAGCTTGGAGCGAGTCGAGTCGGAAGAAGCGTCGTGGCATCGATGCGAGGCTGGGCTCAGCGTCTGTGGCTGCAGCGAATCGTGTTCGGTTTTGGAGTGTCTGCGTTTGGAGGCCGGTGTCTTGTGCGAGCCCGATGGGAGTGGAAGCGAGTCGCTGGATGTGGGTATAGAGATGACGGCGATGACAAACGATATGAGACACTTGAGAAGTTCTGTGAGCAGAACGGCGGTGGGGAAGAAGTAGGCCTTTCCGACAGGAGCGGATACACGGCTGTGGTGCATCACCACGCCGAGAGCGGTGTTCTGGATGGTGAGCACGGCGAGCGAGACGTGCTTGAGCGGCAGACCAAAGGCGGTGCTGACCATGGCTGTGGAGAGATGCTGCCACAGCAAGGGGTGGAAAGGCTGAATAAGCTTTTGAGAAGAGAAGAGTCAAATCATACGGGATAGTGTTGACGAGGCTGTGATGGGCGTTTGGGGATAGTGCCGTAAAAGGGAAAGCTTGACGATGACAGTCAGCGACGTCGGATTGCAAGCCGATATGAAGTGGGCGGCGGGTGGTTATGCTTGCGCCATGGAGCAGCAGCAGCAGAAGCACAAGCAGCAGTGCAGTCGTCTGCTTCCGATTCGACACCGAGGATGTGTGTGCCTCTCTGACGTGGGACGCTGTCGTGTTTTGTGATGGTGATGGTGAAGACCTGCGATGCCGTCGGCAACTCCGAAAGCAACGAATTCGTCGTCAAGGAATCTTGAGATGCACACTCCAAGCTTTCAAAAAACCTGACTGAACCTTCGAAACGAGTTTCGGTGCATTTTGACACACAGCCAAAAACACGCACACACCCTTTTCAAATTGGACACATGCAGTTCACCAAAGCACGACCCTCTCTCGGCCTGCCAACCGCGGTCCAAAGACTTGCCCCACCGAGATGCAAGATTCGGTGGGACCACCAGTCTGCGGCAAGACACAGCTCGCAATCAAGCAGCCCACAAAAACACCGAGCCGTGCCATAACTTACTGTGCTCTCCAACATCACACTGACTGAAAGCTTTCGATGCCGTGATGGCAGTCGCAGAGCTTCACTATTTTCGGGTTTTGAAATCTGGTTCACGTTCCTGCTGCTGCACACCTCCACTTGGCTTGCTGCGCTCAACAGACACGTTGAGAGAGAGACTGGCAGCGCGCATGCTGGCGTCATCACCGTGTCGAGCCCTGTCGATTCCCCACACTCGGACAGCTGGGACAAACGATGGAGCTCATCCAACCTTGACGCAGTCGCCGCAACACCATCATCCTCGACACGGTCTTCGACACGGTCCTCGACACGGTCCTCGACGCGCGCCGTCCAGCACCAAGCTTTAGCTCTAGCACCCGTTGCTACAGCCACGCTTACTCAGTCCCCTCCGTAGAGCAAAGCTGCCATCTCCATCCGCTCGCACCTGTCCCTATCAGCTACAAGCATCGGATCTGACCCTGTAACACTTTCCTCAAGATGGCGCCGAAATCATCAACCTCGAAGCCAACCGCTGCGGACCATGGATACGACAGCGAGCGCCAGCCTTTGCTGGGCTCATCCTCCGACGCCGCCGCCGACTACCACGCCATCCCTCACGAGCCCGCGCCATCCGCACCACGACCAAGGGGATCACCGTATCTCACCGTCTGGCTTCGTCTCTACTTTGCTCTGGGCGCGCTCCTCTTGCTGCCTGTTGTCGTGCTGCTCATCCTCCTCGTCATCAACTACTTTGAGCCCATTCCGCTCCTCCTCCCGCCCCACCGCTCGCCCGCCGTGTTGCCCTTTTGGCTCTGCCTCATCTCGCTCTCCATGCTCGGCCCTGGACTCCTCTTCTTCGAGCTCGCTTCGCACGCTACCAACTTTTTCCATCTCTTCGTCCTCTGCTGCACCGTCGCAGATGTGGTGCTTCTCCTCGCCGTTCCAGAGTTCCGCGTAACTCACTCCTATCTTGGATTCGCATCCGTAGGCCTCTGCTTCCTTTCCACGCTCTGGGCTTTCCTCTCGTCGCATCACCTGCAGCATCAAAAGATCCCCTTTACGCTGCATCCCGACGTCGGAGCTCCCATCGTCACCGAGATCCCACTCGCCCGAGCTCAAGCAAAGTGGTCAAGGCGTTTCAAGCTGCTCGGCGCCCTCGTCGGCTGCCTTGGCGTCGCCCTTGCAGCCGCACTCGTGACGTTTGATCTGGTGCTCGACGCCGCCGATTCCGGCTTCTCGCCGCTAGGCAATCTCACCATGGTGCATCCCACCTCGCTCACCAAGCAGCCCGTCTATCCGCAAGACCCAGCCGATGTCAACCCTTATCCCGTCTCGTTCCGCCTTCATCTCGCCTGCGAGTCTACACCCCCTCAACCGGGTGTTCTCAAGTCTGCCAACTCGTCCGACAACGCACCCACTGCGCTCGTCATGTCGGAACGTGGTGTTTCTGGAGTCATTGCTGCCCAATTTCTTCGAGAGATGGTCGCCAGAGCCGGCGCTCATCTCGGCGGCGGCGATGATGGTCATCTGGCTCTCACTCGCGTATGCTTCTGGGACCGCATCGGCTATGGCCATTCCGACTTTGTCTATCAGCCCACTTCGGTCCGTCTGCAGACCGAAGCGCTCTACCATGCTCTCAAGAAGCATGACCAAGTTGACCTCGACAGCAGCTTCGAGCACGACATGAAGAAAAAGAAGGGAGACGGCGAATCGCTCGGCAAGTTCATGCTCGTTTCAACCGGATACGGTCATCTCTTTGCCCAGGACTTTGCCGTCCAGCATCCCGAACTCGTCCACTCTTTCCTCCACATCGATGCAGAGACTCCCACCTCGTGGTACACCGACGAGGTCTCGCGAGATTCGGGAGCACGTGCCGGCTATCTCGCCCAACGTCACGGTCCATTCGGCTCTCTCTTGTACGATCTCCTCCCTGCGCTTGTCGAGCCAACAGGCGTCGCACGCATCATCGGTCTGCTCAAAGGCAAATCGGTGGTCGACCGTATCCTCGCTCCCGGACCGCGAGGACGTGCGGCTCGCCAGCACGACATGGCTGGCGGAGGATGGCGCATTCACGGCGCGGGCGGCAGCAACCCAAGACTGCTCATGTCGTCGTGGCTAGAGCGCCTCGATGCCAACTTGGGAACGGCAAGCCCCAACTTTGCTAGCCTGAGCAAGTCGAGCTCCGACTACCAGTCTCTGCTGTCCAAGCGGCCCGTTGCGGTGCTGTCCAGCTTCTGGCGAGTCCATGCGGACGTCGAGGGCTGGGGACAGGAGCAGCGCGAGACTCTGGTTGCGCCTGCTAAGAACAGCTCCACGCTCATCGGATGGTGGCGTGTAGGCGACCGGAAGAAGAGGACAGGTGGTGGCGACGAAGGTGGGCCCGCCGGCATCTGCTCGACGAGGATGGGCGTCATCTTTTGCGAAGAGGCGGTTCGCAAACTCATCGCCGCTGGCCAGATGTGGAACTCGACAGCTGTATCGTCGCTTCACTGAAAGCTTCCTCCATGTCTCTACTTGCGTCGTCACTGTACCTTTACGAAAGACAATTTGATCCGCGTGTACAATTGCCACGTCTCTGACCAGATGCCAAAGTGGGCTCACCTCAAAGCCGCCCCTCCAGAGTCACAACTTCAGCATGCCAAACGCTTTCAAAGGAAAGGATCGCCGCAGGCCCATGGCTAGGGGGAACATGATATTGACACGGGAGGAAAGAAAAGAACAAACAGGCGGGTGTAAATTACAGAGATCAAGACACGAAAGGATGAGCTTGACTCAAAACAATTGGAAAGAGTGCATGCGCATCTGGAAACGGACGTCATTGCGGCGCTGTCCACCTTCAAAGAAAGAATGAGAGGGGGTATCCAGAAAGTGGGCGACCTCTAGGAACTGACGAGCGTGCGTGCGCGCTGCCAAGAAGGGTTGCTGAGGAAAAGCAGCGTGAAGGGTCTACAGGCTGATCTGCAGAGCGCTTCTTTTGATGGGGTCGGGGGAGACAGGCGCAGTCGAGACCTTAAGCTTCGGGATGAGCGCGCATGCGATGCAGTTCGGAAGCTTCAAGCCTCGATCTTGGTCTCTTGAACCTTTTCGGCCACCTCGTCAACCTTAGCCTCGGCGGTCTTGTCGTCGTCGGTCGCATCAGCAGCGGGGCCCTGCTCGCCGCCAACGAGCGCACCGGAAGGCTTACGTCCTCCGCCCCAGGCGCCAGTAGGCGGCGCAGCACGGGGCGCCTTGGCAGCTACTGGTGCAGCGGTCTCTGCAGCAGGCGCAGCAGCCTCGGCAGCCTCAGCAGCAGCAGCATCAGTCTGTGCGTTGTCGGTGGTGGTGGCAGCAGCGCTGGTGTCGACCTTGTCCTTCTTCTCCTTGTCGGCCTTGGCTTTCTCCTTCTTGATCCTAAGCTCCTCTTGCCTCTCCTTCTCACGCTGCGAGAGCTTCTCCTCGATCTGACGCTCGCGCTCGGATGCGTCGATGGGCTTGGCGTTGCCGAAGGGGCTGGGCTTGGAGCTGGTGGTGGCAGCGCTGGCAGCGGCGGCACTCTCGGCGGAGCGAGGCTTCAAGTCGAGCTTCTTGCGCTCAACGGGAGCGGCAGCGGATGGCGCAGGGCTGGAAGAACCCGAGCTGGGCTTCTTGGCCGAGCGCCAGTTGTCGGTCGACTCTGCGGCGACAGCACCGGCGGCGGGCTGACCGCTGCTGCGTCGGTCGGCGGCACCGAAACCGAAGCCCTTCTTTGCGTTGCCGGGGCTCTCGGGAGGGGTCTGGTCGGCGACAAACTTGGAACCGAAGCCCATGCGCTCTTGGGATGCGAAGCGCTCGTCGACGTCGTTGGCGTCGCTGCGTTGACGGAAGGAGGATCGTCGCGAGTCCGAGTCGGCCATGCCGGATGGACGGCGCGAGTTGGCGGGGGAGCGGCCCTCGACAGGCTTGCCGGTCCTCCACTGGCTGGCGAGGTCACCCTGGCTGGGCTCGGCAGGTGCAAGGTCGCGTGGGGGGCGGTTGGAAGGAGGAGCCGACTGGAATTTGCCGCCGAAACCGCTTCGAACACCAGCGCTGACATCCATTCCGTCAAAGCCCGAGCCCTCGGTGCGGGGCACGCCGGAACGCTCGGGACGAGGGGCAAAGCCACCGCGAGGCTCTGCGGGTGGGAGTGGGCCAGCACGACGCCACTGGGAGGCGTCGTCGGCCTGGCTGCTGTGAATGGGGCGATCACCGCCGAAAGCGCTCTTGGGAGGCTCGGCGACGCTGATGCGAACGGTCCTGCTGGCGAGCTGGGAGCCGCTTCGGTCGAGGGCAGCGCGGAGGTCGTCCTGGGACTGGAACTCGACGTAGCCGAAACCCTTGGGCTTGCCGTCGTGGCCGGTGACGATGCGGACGCTGACGGTCTTGGAAGGCGCGAAGAAGTCCTCGACGTCGGCTTCCATGACGTCGAAGGAGAGGTTGCCGACAAAGGCGGTGAAGGGAGGCTTGTCGGGGAGAGGCAGCTCTTCGCGAGGAGGGTAGCTTCGCTCGGGGCGCTCAAAGCCACGGTCGCGGTCGACACGGTCGGGAACGGTGGAGAGGAAGTCGCCTCCACGTCGGTAGCTCGAGTCGCGCGGAGCAGACGAGATGGGAAGGTCGTCCATCTCGTCGGCCCAGGAAGTCTTGCCGGTAGACTCGTCGGCCAAGAAATCGTTGAGCGTCATCTTCTGACCCTTTTTAGGCGCTGTGAAGATGTTATTGGCGGGTAGAAAGGATTTCAAGTCATCAGTAAAGAAGCGTGCGATGACTGGCCAAAAGCGCCGAGTGCCGGCGGATACGTACGCATGATGAGCAAGTTGGACCTGTCGGTTGTGGGCGACGAAGTTCGAGGTTGGTTGGTTATGATCCTAGCTAGATGAGCTGGATCAGTAGCAGTTCGGAAATGTCTTGCGAGCAAGAGACGCAAGAGGAGATGGTGGTGGACGACGAAGATGAGGCTCGTGACACCCTCTGCGTCGAGACTGAATCGAATGGAATGAAAATCAAGACTCGGATCACGGCCTGCTGCGTCTGTTGTGCCTTTGCAAGGTGTGCGAATTTGCAGTGTCGCCTGGCCAAGCCTCTCTCTGCGCTGCGCAGAGGAAGAGGTGCGTCCCTTTGAAGGCGGGGCCAGCTCCAAGAAGATTCTCTCTGATTTTTTTTTTTTTGATGTCTTCTTCGCGCGGATCTTCGACTGCTCAAGTGCAGCAGAAAATTTGACCGCCCTGAGTGACGAGATCGGTTCGCGCTTTTCTTCATTTGCTTGCTTGCTCTCGAGTTGAGTCTGCTGTATCCCATCCACGTCAATTCGACCTAACAGCAGTCAAAAATCGATCTTGATGTTGAGTTCGCTGGCATAACATTCTAGAATTAGCGGCGCGGCGTGCGGCAGTGGCGCCTTTGCTTCCACGTAGCGAGCTGCTTCGTGTTTCATTTGTTGCAGCGGACCCTTGTCCAAGCTGCTGTGCTCGTTGTTGCTTTCCCACCATCGCGCTCGAACATCGAATCGCACCCCTCGTCCAAAATGGCAAAGACAGAAGCTGCCAACAAGGCCAACGCCGACCGCATCGTGGTTGACAACTCGAACCTGACCGAGCTCAAAGCGACGTGCGACGAAGCCGTAGAGCGCATCCTCTCGCGTCGAGCGGAAACCAACGATGGATCGCCAGCCAAGGCGCAAGGATTCACGCCGTTCAAGGTCAGCCACCTGCACACCGACTTGCGGCTGGCGCTCGGGTTCACGGCGTCTGCCATCATGATTGGCACATCCATCTGGGCCTACTTTGTGGAAAAGGAGTGGAAGCGCAACAAGCAGGCGTGCGCCATCGCTGTGGTCGTCTACACCATCCTCTCTGCGATGCAGATGATCGACTCGTATCTGCAAGGCAACACCATCTTTACCGGCTCGCGCAAGACGCTTTCGAATCGGATCGAGACCGAGCACCTCACCATCTCGTCGCCTCCTCTCCCGAAAGCGGTCAAGAAAGCTGCCAAGGCGGCCGACGGCAAACCCATCCTGACACCTCCTGCCTACACGCTCCAATTCACCTACACACGCAAGAGCAGCAAGGGCCAATCGCTTGTGGCGAAAAAGAGCGAGTCTTTGACGCTAGGACATCTTGGTGAGTCGCGACAACTGCTGCAACTTCTAGCGTACAGCCATACTGACCCCCCTTTTGCGTCTTTCTCTCGACACTCACAGGCGAATGGTTCACGGAAGAAGGAGAATTCGTCGAGTCCATCTTTGAGCAACGTCTGCTTTCCGGGCTTGAAAAGGCGTTTGGCCAGTAACCTGATCTGTGCATTTTCGCCGCCTCTCCCTTCTGCATGTCGACCCTGACCTCCCGATACCCGGCACATCCCATTCAATAGCATTCGACACCTGCACTGCGTACGATAGCTTGACGACCAGAACAGGCGTAACTTGAGCATGAGATCAGAGAAGAGTTTGATGTGCTGCGCTTTGCCTGAAGAAAAAAAGGTGGCTCGATCGCCCAACCACGCCTTGGCATCGGCTTCGCGTCTGATTTTGCGAGCTTTATTTTTTTGCGTAGATTCTTCTTGGTTGAACCAACACTTTGAGGACAAAGGCTGCTCCGCACCATCACCTCCTTCCTCTCACCTATTTCCAACTCAACGGAGGAGCCGACATCATGTCGACGGCATCTCCGCACGTGCCCAAGGGACAGGGACTGCGCTTCAACAAGCAGGGCAACACTGCTTTCGCAAAGGCCACCGCTGCCAAGGATGCGGCGGCTGCCGATGCTCTCCTCTCGCGTCGCAATGCGCTGTTGCAGGACTACGCCAGAGCCCACCAGAAACCGGCTTGGTCACCGTCCATTTCGGCTGCGTTCCGATTCCTAGTCATCATCCGCGTCTCTTCGGCCATGTATTCCGTCATCAAGGACTGTGACGAGAGCTTTGGCTATTGGGAGCCTCTGCACTTGCTCGTCTTCGGTCGCAGCGGCAACAGCGATGCTTCGGTTGCCTTCCAAACGTGGGAGTATTCGCCTCAGTTTGCGATTCGATCGTGGGCCTTTATCGCTTCTTATCTGCCGCTGGCAAAGGCACTCGCCTACTTTGGCGTGGGAAAGCGTCAGGTGTTTTTTGCCGTTCGACTGCTGCTCGCCTTTGTCTCGTCGTTTGTAGACGCGCGATTCTACAAGGCCGTCGCTGACGTGTTCAGCGCAAGGGTGGGACGCTACTGTCTCGTGGCACTCGCCACAAGCGCTGGCATCTACGAGGCTTCCACCGCCTTCTTGCCCTCGACGTTCGTCATGCACGCCACCACCTTGGCCTTTTCATCCTGCCTCTACCCGGCACGATTGCCCTCGTCAGACGCCTCGGTGCTCTCGAACCCATCGCAGCGACCTTTCAAGCCCGAGCGCCTCCTGCTCTCGGCTCTGTTCTTTGCTGCAGGCGCCATCATCGGCTGGCCGTACGCCATCATCCTCGCCCTTCCTTTCGTCCTCGAACAGCTCTTCCTCCGAGCCGACGACGTCATCGCCAACGGCCAGTACTCCAACTGGATTGTATCCAGGTGGTCTACTGCCATCGGTGCTGCCGTATTTGCTGCCATCATCGCCGTGCCCGTCCTTGCCATCGACACGCTCGCGTACGGCAAGCTCACCTTTGCGCCGCTCAACACTGTCCTCTACAATCTTTTCTCGAGCACCAGAGGCGCAGGTCCCGAGCTGTACGGCACCGAGCCCTTCACCTACTACTTTTCCAACCTCTTCCTCAACTTTAACATCTTCTTCCCGCTCGCGCTGCTTTCGCTCCCGCTGCTGCTCGTAAGCGCACGTGTCGACCCTCGACGCTTCCAGAGACCCGCGATGGAGACCAAGAAGGGACACGCAGCCGTCGAGCAGCCATCCAGTCTGTTCTCGCTTGCGCTTCTTCGCATCGCCCCCTTCTACATCTGGTTCGTCGTGCTCAGCATCCAGTCGCACAAGGAGGAACGCTTCATGTACCCGGCCTACACGCTGCTCTGCCTCAACGCCGCCGTGTCTCTCTACCTCCTCCGTACGCTTTCCGAGGTGGTCTTCATCCGCGTCACCAAGTCTCCCTACCGCGCGTCCAAGTCGAGCCTGTTCACCACCGTCACCTCGTCCATCCTGGCTCTTGGGCTTGTGCTCGGCGTGCTGCGATCCGTGGGCCAGCTCAACAACTACCACTCGCCCTTTGACGTGCTCTTCCACTTTGAAGGCTACGAGCTGCCCCGCGTCGTCGCCGACAAGTTCCCCGAGACGCTCAGCCCGCAGATCCAGCAGCGCATCGCACGCGGTCTGTCGCCCGTCGCTTCGGCCGAGGAGAAGGAGTACAACGACCGCGGGTACGGCGCCGAGAACAAGGGCGTCAGTGTGGATCTTTCCATCGACCTCGCTCCGCTGACCACGCTCGAGACGCCCGTCCGGCTGTGCTATGGCAAGGAGTGGCATCGCTTCCCCACGCACTTCCTCGTTCCGGCTGGCGTGGAGGTCGAGTGGATCAAGAGCGACTTTGACGGAATCCTGCCCAAGCACTTTGACGTCGACGCTGTTTCTCCGGTACAGCGCTCGGATGGCGTCGCCAGCACGCTCGACGCCACGCTCGGCTGGATGTGGCCGTGGTCATCCATCACGCGCCGCGTCCAACCGGGCTTCAACGACCTGAACCGCGAGGAGACGGACCGGTACGTCGACGTTGCCACGTGCGACTACCTCGTCGACCTCGACCTGCCCCACCGCAGCCTAGCCGGAAAGCCGTCGCGCCACGAACCGCGCTATGCCACCATGGCCGACGACTGGCACCGCGTCTTCTGCGCCGCCTTCCTCGACGCCGAGTTCAGCCGGCCCGTCGTCGACCCGCGCGACTCTTGGCTCAGCAAGGTGGGCAACAAGGTCGCCGCGACGCTGCACCGTGCCTTTTGGCTGCCCAGCAGCTGGCCGGGCAACGCGAATGTGTATGGCGATTACTGCTTGTTGCGTAATCGGGCGAGTCGGTTTAGTCCCGCGAAGGTGGGGGCTGAGGCGTGAAGCGTCGTTGAGGGGAAAGCATTTGTAGACCGACATGATTCATTGAATCGTTGGTTGTGATCTCAGGCATCGTCAATCCACACGCCTGTGTCTGGTTCAAAGGCTTTGAGTTTCAATTCTCTCGAAATGGATGTGCCATTGCCAAAGGTGTCGTCTAAAGCATCTTCCTCAACCTCTCGTCCGAATCGTGTTCAAACGCCAAGCGCACCTCGTCCTCCTGGCACGCGAGCATGAGCCGCGCGAACCCAGCGGCTCTGCCTGTGCCCGCGCCCTGGCCGACACAAATCACAAGCCCCAGCGACGAGAGCGCTGCGAGCGGGGGGTTGATCGACGTGCTCTCGTGCGAGTTGATGGCGTACATGCGGCAAATGGCGCGGTGGTGACTGGCAACGTCGTGCAGCTCTGCCTCGGCGAGGCCGCTGCGGCGCAGACACGAGAGCAGGCTGAGCAGCACGATCTTGGCGTGCAAGGGTAGCGAGAGGATGTGCGACACCTTGCCCGACTTGACCATGGCGTCGAGCACGCTCTTCATGTCCAAGATGGTCACGGGTTTGGGGGGCGTGAGGCCGGACGTCCTGGCTTGCAGCTCGACGAGCTCGATCGAGCGGCGGCACACATCGAGCATGCGGCGCGCATCGCCCGACACGTTCGAGACGCGCTTCGAGACGTACGTGATCGCGTCGATGCTCAGCACGTTGCTGCAGCCTCCCACTAGAGGCTCGGGGTTTGCGTCGGAAGAGATGCCCAAGCGCGACTTGACAATCTCGACGAGCTGCCGGTCGGTATACGGCATAAACGTGATGCGCGTCATGCCGAGCCTGCTCGCCACTTTGGCATTGAGCGTGCGCTCGGGCAGATCCATCGTGTTGGCCACCGCGATGACCACCAAGCGCGACCCGCGCGTGTTGGGCCAGTTGAACATGTTGTACATCACGTCCTGCCGCGCCGTGACCAGCTGGTCCAGTTCGTCCATCAGCACCACCGTCGCCGCTCGCCCCGGTCCCGCACCCACGCCCGCGCCACCTGCAGCGCCGGACATCTTGGCGCCGACGCGCGCGAAATGCGAGCTCAACAACCCGAGCGCCGTTTTGGGCGAGGTGCGCTGTCCGCCCGAGATGGCCGACCACAGCAGCGTGTACGCCTGCGACGCATCCGCGAGCTTCATCCCGTTGATCTCGACAAACGAGAACGGGTTCATCTCGTTGCGTTCGGCGCGCGCCGTGAGCGCGCGGATCACCTCGCGCACCGTAGCGGTCTTGCCGGTGCCGGGCACGCCAGAGACGTACACGCACCCTCCGATGCCTTCCTCGACCGCATCTTCGACACACGCCATGATCTCCTCGTACTGGTCTTCGCGACAGGGGAGGTGGTCGGGCGTGGCGCCGACATGCAGCAGGCGTTTGGCGCGGTCGTGCGGGCTGAGAGTTTGCGATTCTTCGTGTGGCAAGAGCGAGAGCTTGGGTGGACGTGCGGGCAAAGTCGGATGTGACAGGCTGCGTGCTTTGAGACCCATCAGACGCGCTCTGGATCGCGGCGTGGCTTGCGCCTTGGCCGGACTCGCCAGCCCGAGCGCCATCTTCTGCGGCGTCGACAGCACACGCCGTTTGGTCGGCGTCATCGGCGGAGCGTCCTTGGCCAGCTTAGCACGCTTACGAGGCGTGAGGTTGAACGTCTTGCCGAAATCATCGTCGTCGTCGTCGTCCTCCGCATCGACGTCGCTGGGCGGGGCGCTGAACTGCGAGCCTTCGTTGTCGGACGATTCGGGCGTATCGAGGTGTCGCGCTTTGACGAGCAGGTTGTCTTCGACCAGGAACTCGTCGCCGCTCTGGAACGAGTCGTCGGAGGCCACGTCCGAGTCGGACGAGAAGCCGCCGTTGGCCTTCTTGCGGTTGTACTTGCGCTTGGGGGCTGCGACGCCCGCCGAGAGCGAGTCCTCTTTGCGCGGTCGTCCCGGTCGCCGTTTGGGTGTGGGATCATTGATGTCGGCGATGGACGAGGGGGTGCCCGTGGCGCGAGCACGAGAAGGTCTGGATGAAGAGGGAGCGTCGGAGGCGGAGACTACGGACGAAGGGGTAGAGGCGCGGACCCGTCTTCGTGGCGTGTTGGGCAGTTCAGCCGCAGCGGTGTTGGTGTCTCTCTGCACTTGCTCGACGAGGTCTTTGACGCCTTGACCCTGGGAGGTTGCGACATCGGAAGAGTCGTCCTTGAGATCCCAGCCTGCGCCCTGGACTCCCTTTTGGATCAGCTTGGCCCAGTCGATCTTCCAGAAGAGCTCGCGATTCGGGTCTACGGCACGTTCGCAGAAGAGGTGCGTGGGGAACGACTTGTTTTTGTAGAGAGTGTGCGTCTTTGCCGGCTTCTTCTTGGCAGTGCCAGTGAGGCTTACGTCGGCTGCCGCCGAGTCATCCGCCGCAAGGTTAGATTGAATGGTCGAAAGTGCCGAAGACTCCTTGATGGCCTTGGAGCATTCGAGCGAGCTCGAGTGGATGTACACCTTTGCGATGATCTCATCGACATCAAACGAGTAGTCGTGCAGCGAGGGACCCGCTTCGAACGTGTCGCCTTCCTTGCCCGACCTTGCGCTCGTCTTTGTCCTGCGCTTGTTGAGACTCGTCGCTTTGTGGGTGTAGTAGATCTCGTGTCGACTGGTAATACCCGCCATGCGCTTCTTGGCCATAGTGGACATCCATTCGGGCCAATGGAGGAGTCGACATACGCCAAAGATCTTGCCCTCTTCGGAAGCGTCTGTCCAGAGGTGTGTGAGCACTCCGGCGAGAGGAGCTTGGTAGGAGGAGGGAAGATAGACGACGTCGCCGATGCGAAATTCTTCCGGTTCGAGCGTGTGCTGTTTGGACGAGGATGGAGACGCTTTTCGAGAGCGTGGGTCGCGGTTCTCATCGTCGTCGTCATCCTCATCGTCGGAAGAGAGCTCCTCGCCTTCCGAGTCTGGCACCGTTTCGATTGGACGTGAGGTTCGGGTGAAGGCGCGAAAGTGGCTGGTGGAAGCGCCTTGCTCGCCTGTCGCTACTGGGTCGAGCGGCTCGAAAGAGTATGTTGGGGCAGTGACTGCGGTGGGCATCTTGATGAGCGAATGATCGAGGGAGAGAGATGAGGTTCATGACACTTTTGCCAGGTGAAACCAACACTTTTTGGGGGCGTTTGAATTTCAACGCATTTCCTCGCAATTCGAAACGCGTGGCGTAAATTGAGGCTCCAAAAATCGAGACGCGCTTTGTCGCCAAATTGAATCGCACGAGAAGGCGCACGTCCCCATCATTCGAAATCGAAAAGTGTCAATCTGTGCGGTGTTCTTGTCCTTCCCTTCTCGTTTGCCTCACCATCATCGTCCTCGCAGCGTCACCCCTCGACCGAGACCATCCGAACTCTATGCAAAGAGGCTGAAGGATACGGCCACACGCAACCATGATCGCAGTTCGCTCGGGTGCGCGCACGCTCCGGAGACCCCTTGCAATCGCACATACCCGCCCCTTCGCCTCAACATCACATACTCGCGAGAACCGCTACTATCCACCACCAGAACCGTTCGTCAGCAGCGCAAGCGATGCCATCTCGATCGAATCTTCGCCCTTCTCCACATTCGGTGCATCTCCCGATCTCCTCACACACTACCTCTCGCTCCAACCTGCGCCCCTCACGCTGCGCCAACTCATGGCTCAGGGTCGCAAGCCTGGTCAAGCACTTACACCCGAACAGCTGCTGCTCTCCGCACAACATACGCATCGAGAGCTGCCTATCCGTCTAGCGAGACGAGTGGGAGGCTTTCGCGCGTTGCCCTTTATTGTGGGCAGCAATCCGTTCATCTCGAGGATCGCCAGGCTGTACGCATCGAGTTTCGAGACGCTCGTCAAGTTTGGACAGATTCAGACGCAGGAGGACAACCAGCGCTTTACGGCTGTTATCGAGGATTTGGTCTCTGCGCACGCGCAAAACATCCCTACGCTCGCGAGGGGTTTCCAGGAGGCGAGAAAGTACATGGATGCACGTCAGATTTCGGCGTTCCTCGATGCGGCCATCCACTCTCGCATTGCAATCCGTATGATTGCCGAGCAGCATCTCGCGCTGTCCGCTACATCCAACGACCCATCTTCCAGCAACAATAGCAGCACGGAAGACCACAACCATCACGACAACCTGCACCCCTTCGACCCAGACCTACCTGCGGAAGGAACCAGCAGTCAGGGGCACCACGAGTACGGCAGCCCCACGGCAGTGGGCATCATCGAGACGCAGCTGAGCCCGGCACGCATCACGCGCATGTGTGCTGCGTTCGTGCGTGATCTGTGCGAGGGCACACTCGGCGCCGCACCGGAACTTATTCTGGAGGGCGACCTGGATGTGACGTACACGGGTGTACCCGTGCATCTCGAGTACGTCATGACCGAGTTGCTCAAGAACTCGTACCGCGCGACTACCGAGAATTTCTTCAAGCAGAGCAGCAGCAGCAAGATGCCGCCCGTGATCGTGACCATCGCGCAGTCCGCCAACCACGTCTCGCTGCGCATCCGCGATCAGGGCGGCGGCATTTCGCCCACCAACCTGCCGCACGTGTTTAGCTACGCCTTCACCACCGCCGGCGCCAGCGAGCTCGACGACGCCGAAGAGACCGGCGGCGGGCCGTACGCCATGCAGGCCGTCGGCGGCACGGGCGGCGATGCGCTCGCCGAGATGGGCAAGATGGGCCTCGCGTCCGGACTGGGCACGCTCGCTGGCTTGGGATATGGTCTGCCTATGGCGAGGATCTATGCCGAGTACTGGAAGAACGGCTCGGCGCTCGATCTCGTCTCGCTGTACGGCCATGGGTGCGATACGTTTGTCAAGCTGCCCAGGCACATTGAGCTGTCCAATACGGTGATTTGAACGCATGCGCTGCATTTTGTATTTGTACTCAATTCGCAATCTTTTGTTCGACGCGCTGCTCAAGGCTGAAGTGGAATTTTGTAGGCATGGGGCGAAAAGGGAACCAATGACTTTCCATTCTTATCTCAAGGTAGGTTTACATGAAGGAGTTCCAGGATCGAGACGAGAGGGAGGAGCGCCAGCCTCGAGCAATCTTGGACGGCGCATGAGCGGCAGCTTCGTCGGCGCCTCGCGTCTAGTCTTTCTTGCCAAGCGGAACGACGGGCAGAGTAAAGAACGAGTTGTAGGGCGTCAAGAAGCTCGCGGTGCCCAGGTAGAAGCCCGCGAAGCCGGTGGCGATACCAAAGGCGCCGCCGGCGGTCTGCAGGTGCGCGTTGCCCGTGTACGCGTGCGTGCCGAGGCAGATGAACGTGATCCACAGCAGGAAGATGAGCACGAACAGCGAGGCCGAGCCGCGCGTCGATGCGATGAGGTAGATGGTGGTGATGCCGAACCAGATCCACAGATACAGTCCGATCGCCGCGTCGGCTTCGGCGGCGTACGGCGACCTGGCCGTGTAGATGCCCGGCTGGCCGTTGTTGGTGCCCATGAAACCGAAGAACGGGATGAGGATCACCGAGTAGCCCCACCAGAACATGCCGAACGACGTGAACACGGTCGCACCAAACGTGTTGCCGCACGCAAACTCCCACAGCCCAGCCAGGAACTGCGCCAGTCCGCCGTACACGAGCGCAAAGCCGATGACCGCATTCGGGATCTCGATGCCCTTGACCTGGATGTTGTACAGCGACAGCAGCAGCGTCGTGGTCGAGAAGCCAAACACTGTTGGGAGAAGAGAGCATCAGTACAGCTGCTACCACGCCTTGGGACGATGTTCTCAAAAACCGAGCGCGGACTTACCACCAAGAGGAAGAGGATTGGCAATTCTCCTGTGCGTGTTGGCGATGGCGATGAGGTCATCATCGGCAAAGTGTCCACCGGGAGTCAAGGTGCGGCTCAAGTACTGGCCAGCGCCGCCGCTTCCGGTGTACGTGGGAGCCTGATGGGCTTTTCCGTTTTCAAAGCTGTGGTGGCCGTTGCCGTTGCCGTTGGCGCTGGCGGCGTTGGCATCGTATGCGCCGTTGGTGGCGGTCTCGTTGGTGGCTGCCGCCGTCATCTGGTGTCCTACTGCAGACATGGTTTGCGCGCGTTGAGGGAGGCGAGGGAGGGAGGAGGGGGAGATGATGATGATAGTGATGACGGAAGGGAGGAAACAAAAGGGGGGACGTCAAAAACGAATGCTCAAACAAGGTCCACTACTTCGACTTGATCGTGCCGTGTCTAGACGACACAAGCATAGTATCGACTCACATGGACATTCATCAAGTGGCTCCAAGCGCGTCAACACGAAACAAAGGATGAAGCGGGAGGGAGTGTGCTGGTGACAGTGCGCGTGGCTCAGTGTTGGCCCATGCAGCCCAAGTGCGCGGGTTTTCCCCACACTCGGGCTGCTCTTCGCTTGGACTGCACGATAGATTGGAGGAGAGATACGAGGTCGAACGCCGAGCTGGGGCTACGCTCGAGCGGGGCAAGAATGACACATCGACACAGCAAGGACGCGCGAGGATGCAACCCCAATTTGTCTTTTGCTGCCGTTAGCGTGGGACGATGACTGCGAAGCGTCTGACGCAGACCACAATAGCCTTGCAGTAAATTTAGTGTGCACGACAGACCGTGCGCCGCTCGGGGGCCCGCAGACGGAGTTGACACTCGATGCGGAACAATGCAGCACCAGGCTGCAGCTGACCGGATGAACAATCGCGCGGTGTGTGTGCGACAGTCAGTTGTAAGTTATGCATGTCGCCAAGTATAGCAGCAGCAGCTAGCGGGATGAGAAAAATGCCATTGTTCTGGTAACGAATCCTTTCGCGCACCGTCCCCGCCCCGCGGAGAAATACAGTAA
>LT795074.1:278161-295961 GCA_900162835.1 Sporisorium reilianum f. sp. reilianum | reverse complement strand
GCAGGAAAAATGAAAATATTTTTTAAAAGAAAACCAGGGCTGGCGAAACGGATCAGTTGAAGGGTTTCGGATTGCATGATGGACGTGCAACTAGATACAGACAGGAATCTTTCAGGTGGGGCTTGCCTCTAGAATCCAATTTCCCTGCAAATTATTATAGAGGCAAGCCCCACTGCACCAGAAATCCGTCCAAAAGAGACGCGCATTTTCCTGAATTTGGACCGTCTCTCAGAGACGGATCCTCCTTCAACTGGATCTGCCGGTTTGCGCGCGGGGTAACAAATCGCGCCAAGTTCTCAGAAGCCGCGGCTGTTTTTGCAAGTCCGCTCTCGAGAAAATCTCTTAGCGTCGACTCGCAGCTACACTTGCCGTCAAGCGAGCGAGAGGATCGAGAATGAGATACAGAGCATCGCCTCATGTGACCTCGCATCCAATTCATCCCCAACACCATATCGCTTGAGCTCGCGAGCTCGCTTCATTTGTGATACAGCCTATGAGGAATGAGAATGTCCAAAAGCAACGCAAGCGGGATACTGCCCGGGGCACACGACAAGGCGAGAAAGCGAGAAAGCGACAGAGAGGCGCTCGACGATGGCCCACGCCACCAACACTGGTCCAAGGCGTGGTGTTGTGAGCACGCATCGCTTTGCTTACTCGCTGGCCTCGCGCCGACTCACTCGCTTTGCTTGACACAGATGCTGTTGAGCTGCGCCATGCCACTCGACCAAACCGCATTTGGTTAAACCCTCTCGCTGCTATTGTTTGGGTGACGCACGCACTCGGGTAGATTTGGTCGTGCGCATCCAACTCCGCCGCCGCCGCCGCCGCCGCCGCCGCTAGCTGCATGCTGAATCTACTCTGCAGCAAGCCCGGGAGAACAAGGGCATGCCGGACGTCGTTCGCGCTAGTCCCCCCTCAAGTCTGCACGGCCGGGCTCATGCACGCCATGCGCGGCATCGCATATCTATGCAGCCACTCTTCACCCTCGCCCGCGGCTTCCGACCTTAAGCGTAGGCCTGTTACTCTGCTCCAACGCTTCGTTGCAGAGCAGTTCCCACGCTATCCCTACCTCGCCATGGTCGCGCTGCGTCGCGCTGCGTCGCTCTGCAAATCTGGCCAACTTCCCCGCACCAACTCTGTGTTGCCTTGAAGCGCCCCACACGAATCCCCGTCGTGCAGCTACGTGTGGCATACGCTTCACTTTTTCGCTCATCAACAAAGCGTTCGAGCACACCTCTCTATCTACTGCCGACACTTGGACCCCCCTCGTCCCCTCCTAACATCCTCTTCATCGTTCGACCAACTTGCCTTGTCCTCCTTTCTACCAACCTCATCACGCTCCAAATCACCCTCGAAGCAAAGTGTCCTCCCCAAAATGGCGACTCCCAACTACAAGCACCCCAACTTCAAGCAGCAATGGGGTCTCGCCGAGGATCCCAACGCGGGCGACCACATTGTCACCTCCAAGGGCCATCGTCTGACGCGCCAGCTCACCGCAGGCGGACACGAGGTGGATTCGTCCCAGCCGGGCTTCCCCGTCTACCACCGAAGGATCGGTAACCCGTTCCCGCTGTTCTGCATTGCCACGGGCGCGTTTTCGTTGATGCTCGGATTCGTGCAGATCCGGTACCGTGGCATTACCAACCCTGCTATTGGTGAGTGGATATGGGTATGATGCACAACTCTGCAGTGCGCTAACTTGCTTGTTGGTCTGGGGTTTCCTTTGGCACAGTCATGACGCTCGGCCTGCCGCTTGGCATGGTGGGCAACTTTGCCGCATGCATGTTTGCCTTTGCCGAGGGCTCCACCTGGCTCGCCACCGTCACGGGCTCGCTGGCCGGAATCATCGGCGGCGCCTCGATCCTCTTCCTGCCCTGGACGAGCGTGCAGTCCACCTACGTGCTGGGCGCTCCCAACCAGCTCGCGGGCGTCGCCGAGTTCTACAAGGCCACCGCATTGATGTTCTTCATGGCGCTCATCCCCATCTTTATCATCTTCCTCGCGTCGCTGCGCACCTCGGGCCCCGTCGCCGGCGCCGCGCTGCTCATTGTCGTCGCGCTCGGCTGCCTGGGCGGTGGATACATCAACGGTTCGCCCAACCACGAGGTGCTCAAGGCGAGTGGCGCGTTCTTCATCATGGTCGGCGTCATGCTCTTCTATGCGGCTACCTCGGTCATGCTGGCTGAAGAGGGGCTCAAGATCCTGCCCGTCTTCCCGCTGCCCAGGCTCGAGTGAGGGGCGCAAAGGGGGAGGAGGCTCTTGGCTTCGTCTTTTGCTCACTCTGTCCCTCGACCCCTTTTCTTTACCCCTCGATCCCTTCTGTAGCTCTCCTCTTCTTGTCAGCTGTTGTAAGAACAAACGACGCCCACCGTCACCCGGAATACGAACAGTGTTTCAGCTGTAGATACACAGCGACTGTGCAGACTGAGCCCAACAACGCTGTGACACCAGCCGCAACAGGCCGTCGAAGCGTGTCGCAAATCGGCTCGGCGGGTAATCCAATCGGGTTGATCGGCAAAGCAAACAAAAAACCGACTTCTTCTCAAGCCACAACAGCATAGCCGACTCGCAACCGGCAACTTATTCGCGCCAGCACTGCTGCTTGCAACTCTGTTTCTTCGGTGTTTGCTTGAAGCTTGGTTTGGATGCTGATGAGGTGCAGAGCCTGCAGCCATGTCTGCAAATAAACCTGTCGTTGTGTGAAACGGAAGGTGATGCTGTGCCCGGTGGTAGCCGACTCGGAGAGCGTTGAGCCGAAGGGGTGGACCCTCGCCAAGTTGTGAGCGTGTGTAACTCACTCGTTCGCGGATCGTCATCTTCACCATCATCAACCTCTTCAGGACAGCGACCTTCAAAGATGGACATCGAAGGGTGAGTGTCTTGCCTTGCACTGTCAATCGACCCATTCTGATCGCTAACACTTGAGCTTCTCTCCTTCCATTCTGCCGTTGCGCCACGGGTGGCACAGCTTCCGCAAAGCGGGCTACGCAGCCGTCGACCGCATCTGCGACTACTACGCCTCGCTCGCCACGCTGCCCGTCTCCGCTGCCGTCGAGCCGGGCTTCCTCTCGGCGTCCATCCCACCCACGCCACCCGAGCACGGCCAGGAATGGTCGCAGATCGACTCGGACTACCACCGCATCATCATGCGCGGCATCACGCACTGGCAGCACCCGAACTTCTACGGCTACTTTCCGTGCAATGCGTCGTTCGAAGGTGCGATTGCGGATCTGTACTGTGCGAGCATCAGCAACCCGGGCTTCAACTGGTCCGTGTCGCCCTCGGTGACGGAGCTGGAGATTTTGATGGTGGATTGGGTCGGGAGGATGTTGGGCTTGGACGAGGCGGTTTTGTCGGGCGAGGGCAAGGGAGTGGGTGGCGGCGTGGTGCTGGGGTCGGCGAGCGAGGTGGCGCTGACCGTGGCGATTGCGGCGCGCGAGAGGTGTATTGGCGTTTTGGCGGGGCAGTTCCCCATGCCCACGACGAGCGACGGCTCTGCAGGCCAGGACGCGACGCTCAGCGCGAGCACCGCCATGGCGGCGTGGCGCGGCGAGCTGACGAGCCGCCTTGTGCTGTACGGCACGACGCAGACGCACAGCATTGCGGCCAAAGCGGCGCTCATCCTCGGGCTCGACTTCCGCGCGCTGCCCGTCGCCGCGCCGCACTACTCGCTCGACGCAGCCACCCTCACGCACGCGATCGCGCAGGACGAGGCACAGGGCCGTGTGCCGTTCCTCGTGATCGCCACCATCGGCACCACGTCGTCGGGCGCGGTCGACAATCTGACCGAGATCGTGCAGGTGGCGCGCAAGCACCCGACGCTGTGGCTGCACATCGATGCGGCGTATGCGGGCGTGTGCCTCTCGCTGCCCGAGATGCGCACCGAGATGCACCTGGATGCGATTAACGCCAAGCAAGGAGGCGTGGACAGCTTCTCCACCAACCTGCACAAGTGGGGGCTGGTGCAGTTCGACTGCTCGCCCCTGCTCGTCCGGGACCGAGGCGATCTGTCGCGCGCACTCACCATCACGCCGACGTACCTGCGCACCAAGCACGGCGACGCCGGCAACGTGCTCGACCTGCGCAACCTGCAGATCTCGCTCGGGCGCCGCTTCCGCAGCCTCAAGATCTGGTTCGTGCTGCGCTCCTTTGGCGTCCAGGGCTTCCTGCGCCACTTGCGCTCCACCATGCAGCTCGCGAATGTCTTCCAGCGGCATCTGGAGCAGGATGCCAGTGGGCTGTTCCAGATCGTCGCCCCGCCCAAGTGGGCGCTCGTCGTGTTCCGGTTGAAGTCCGAGCGGTTGGAACAGGGGCAAGTGGAGGAGCTGAACAAGGCGTTTTGGAACGATCTGCAGGAGCTGGCGGACAAGTTTGTGCTGACGCAGACGAGCTTGCCCGAGGTCGGGTCCTGCGTGCGCTTCGTGGTGGGCAGCCCGCAGACGAGGAAGGAGCACGTGGATCAGACGTGGGCGTTGATTGCGCAGACAGCGAAACGGACGTGGGAGCGGTTCAGCAGCGACAATGCTCTGACCAAGGCGTGAGAGAGACGCGACTATCAACTGCTTTGTATCTTTCTAGAGGGTTCCGACGAGTACGGATGTGCACGATGAAACATGGTTGATTGCTTTGGATCGTATTGACCGAAAAAAACTTTACTTGAGAGGGCTGAAAGGCAGCGGCCGCATGATCTGGGCATGCATCTTGTCAATCAGCTTGACCGTCTGGCTGACGGTGTCGTTCCACGTCTCGACCTGCCAGGCCATGTCTCTGGTCTTCTTCCTCTCCTCCAACGACGGATACTCCCAGATGTGGAACACGGTGTGCAGGCCACCGATCTGGGTGAACCACGCGCCGATCGGCTCGACAAACTTGCGCCTAGCCTCGAGACCGCGTCGCCAGTGCTGCTCCCACTCCAACAGATGACCGGGCTTCAGGTGATAGGTCCTCAACTCGTAGATGCCGTTGGTGGTGCGCGGTGGAGACGACGGCCAGAAGGAGAACTCTTGGGTGAGCCAGTTGGAGCGGTTGGAGAGCAGCGGTTCGAGGCGACGGGTGAACTGCTGAAAGTCGGGGTCGGACTGGAGGGTAGCGACGGCCTTGTCGTAGCCCGCGTAGCCGTCGTACTCCCAGATGTGATAGAAGGTCTCGAGATCGCCGACGATGACCTCCCAGCTGCCGGTCAGACGCACGGGGATGCCATTCGAGGCGAGCTTGGGGAAGTAGTCGGCGATGAGCGCGCGATACTCTGCAGCGTGTGCGGGCGAGACGGACTGGCGCTGGATCTCGTGGATGTATTTGCCGCGGGCGACCTGCATGGAGTGGGACTGTGTGGTGACGCCTTCGGCCTTGGCCTTGTCCGAGCCGTGGAGGAGCGATTTGAGCAGGCTCTGCTTGGGCTGGTTTGCGTCGTCGTGTGAAGAGCTCTGTTCGGCGAGTAGAGGGCGTGAAGGGATGATGAGCGAGCGGGACGGCACTCGCGTCGCAGCGGCAGCGGCAGGACGTGATGTCGAGGTGGTTGACGACCATGCTCGGGTGGCGGCCCGTAGACCTCTTGCGGCGATGGAGACAGTCATAATTGCGGATGTGTTCGTGGTATCGAGATGCTTGGTCCTAGTCGCGAAAAGAGGATGTGGGGTGAAGGGAACGCGCAGTCTCTCGTCAAACAAAAGCAAAATGTGGGGAAAGTGCGAATTCGACGCTCGAGCCAACCACGACTGCGTCTCGCTCTCTCTCATGCAAGAGGCTGCAGCACGTGACGTCAGCTAGATTTGAGTCAGAATCTAACAAAATGGATAAAATAGCGGCTGGCGGCTGGTGGCTTGATGGCTGACCGGTGCCTTGTGCATGCGAGACAGGGCTGGGCAGAGTTGGCTCATTCAGCTGCGTCTCAGCAGAGCGTCTCGGCAGCGTCCAAAAAGAAAAGCGTGAATCGAGCCGCTCTCAGCAGCTTTGCTCGAAATAGCACAGCCTCGCCAAATTTCAGTGTTTCAGCGTCATCGTCATCAGGCCAAAAAAAAAAAAGCATTACCGGCTCGACTCTCCTCGCTCCATCCTCCACCACCACCACCACCACCACCATCATCCTGCGAAATATACCCACTCCCCAACAGCCAGGATCACTGTCACCAACACACCATGTCGTTCCTCAAAAAGGCACAGCAGCATGTCGCTCACACCTCGAAACTTCCCGCACTCGGCAACCAGGATCTGAGGCAACTCCAGGACGTCATCACCGCCGAAAAGGCCTTTATCCAATCAAACACAAAGGCAGCCACCGACTTTAAGAAGAACGCAGAAGCCATCAAGGCATGGTCTGCCGAGGAAGGCCCCGATCTCGACGACGTCGCCGGCAAGGTCTCTCTGCTTTACGACCACTATGCCGCCTCGCAGAACCGGCTCAACTCGCATCTCTCCACCGTTAGGCTCCACTTCAAGTCGATCCGTACCCGCGAAGAGTCGCTCGCAAACCTCAAGAGCCGCAAACGCTCGCTCGGCTCCGATATCGAAAAGGTCGAACGCAAGCTGGCAAAGATGGGGCCCGAGAACAAGGAGCTCATGAAGGTCACCTCTCAGCTCAAAGACATGCGCGGCGAGATGGAGGGTCTGCATATCGAGGTCATGAACGAGGAAGCTGCCATCGGCGATTTCAAGCGCAGAACCGTCCGCGAAGCGCTCGGCATCAAGTCGGGCGCGCTCCTCGAGATGGCCGAAAAGCTCACCATCGTCGCCGAGATCTCCAAGCTCATGCTCGACGAGATCCCGCTGCAGCCCACACAACCAGGCATGCCTCGTGCCGAATACTACGGCTTTGCAAAGACCGAGTCTCTACTGCAGGAAGCTACCCGAGCCATCGCGGATGTCGGCTTCAACCCCACGGGTCCCTCGGCAGGCATCCCTCGATTCGGCGACTTGACGCTCGCCGACACCACTGCCGACGGCTCGCGAGGCGGCGACTTGAGTCGTTCCTACGTCCACAACGACGCCGTCGACGCCTACCACCACGACCTGCCCGCCACCCACGCCTCGAGCGCCGACGTCGATCCAGACACGGGCTACACCCCTTCCGCCGACCGCGTCCGCAGCACCGACGAGGCTGCACGCACGCCCATCTACGCACAGCACGCTTCGCGCTCCCAGTGGGCGCACGATGGCAGCGCCGCACCCGAACATCCGGTCCCAGACGCATCCACAAGCGAATGGGCACAGTCGAGCTACGACCGCGCCGGCACCTCGACTGCCTCGGCGGCCGCTGCTGCCGCCATGGCTGCTACTGCGGGCGCCGATCTGAATGCGGTGCCTGGTCACGGCGATGGGCAGGACGGCGGCTTCTCAATGCAGAACAGCCAGTCCTACACGGGGTCTGCCGGTGGTCTCGGTGCGGCTGCCGCTGCTGGCCCGTACGGGTCCAACAGGAACAGCGCCGACTATCACAGTGCACAGGGTGGCCATCACGTCGCTGGAGCGACGGAAGCGACCGTCACCGGCGGTGCTCCCTCCACCGAAGGCGGTCACCAGTCGGATGCCTATGATGGCTACACCACGGGGGCTGTGGGTGCTAGTCCTCAAGCTCAACACGATGTTGCAGAGAATGCGACGGCCGGCACGCTGGGTGCTCCCATGCTGGGTGCTCCCACGCTGCCACCTCTGCGCACCGCTACTCCGCTCAACGGGTCCACGGCGGCAGCGCAGGCGACAGTCACGTCGCCCACCTCGTACGCGGCTGCCAATGCCGCCACGGACGACTCGGCGTACTTCCAGTCGATCGGCAGCACGCGCGCCATGCAGGAGGCCGTGCGTCGGCCCATCTCGCCCGCGCAGAATGCCAACTGCATGTCGTCGTACGGCGCCTTGGGGGCCGGTGCGTCGCCGCAGCAGCCTGGTGGGGCGGAGGGCAAGAAGGTGACAGCTGCGGCGTTCCGACGCGGGTTCTCGCGCAACCCGTCGAGTCAGGCGAGCATGAGTGCGCAGCTGCCGCCGTCGGCGACGGGCGCTTCGATCTACGACGATGCGCAGCCGCAGCAGCCGTGGTCGACGTCGCATGCGCATCCGCTGCCGCAGCCGCCCGCGCTGCACGCGAACCTCGCGACGCCCGCCCCGCCCGGCGCGTACCTCTCGTCCACCACGCCCGATGGCTCGGAGCACCACTCGATCCCGCCACTGCATATTCAGAAGCGCAATTCGAACTCGCACAACCCGTTGGGGGCGGCAGCGGCAGCAGGTACGCCCGGGAACATGCTCGGCCGGCGCTACAGCAACGAGCTCGGCGTCAGTGCGCAGGAGTACCCCGCCCCGCCCTACGGTGGAGCTGAGCAGGAGGGGTACGCGCAGAGACAGCCGCTGCAGCGCAACCATTCGTCGCAGTACGCCGAGTACGCTGCCCCGCCCCCGCCTGGCTATGGGTATGCGTAGCGTGTGGAATTGTAATGTCAAGTGATGCTTTTCAGAGCTGTGCAGATGCGAGCATGCTGTGTGTGGGAGTGTCGACGAGTGTGTGTGAGTGGTGTGCTGCGTGGGGCCAGCGAGCGCGTGGATCCCGTCGAGTTCGGCGTCTGCGTGTGCCTCGACACGCCTTGTCTGTGCCACGCTGCGAGCGACAATTCGACGCATACAAGCTCATGCGGACCAAGCGTGGTCTCGGCGCGTCGTACTCTGGTCTGGAACTGCACATTGACGGATGCTATCTACACGGCCGAGCGCACGGTCTCACACGTTTCTCCTCAGCGGCGAGGGTGCCATGGCGGACGCCTTGGGCGTATCGAGCGTCGATGCGGGCGCGGGCACGTGCGTGGCTATAGGCGCGGGCGCCGCGGGCGCCGCGGTGGGCGAGGCAGCCTTGGCGTGGTCCGCAAAGTAGTTCTGCGCGACGGGCGGGTCCGGCAGCGTGTACGGGCTCGGCGGGAAGTGGCGGCTGGCGGACGGGCTCATGCCGCGGCTGGCTGGGCGGCTGTTCTTGCCGCTGTTGCCGCCACTCGGCGCTCCCAGTGTCATTCCTCCTCCGTTTCCTCCCGCAGCCGCAGCGGCAGCAGCAGCAGCGGCAGCAGCAGTGATCTCATCGTCATTGTCGTGCCTGTACGGCTGCGGAGTGTCGTACGGGATCTGGTTGAACAGCACACTGACCGATTCGCCATAGTGGCTCCTCCTGATCGTCTCGGCAAGCACGTGCGAGATGTCGATCTCCTCGATCTTGCTGCACTTGCCGCGGTTGTGCGCCTGCGGCAGCGTATTCGTCACGATGAGCTTTTCGAGACGCGATTTCGAGATGCGGTCCAACGCCGGGCCGGAGAGGATGCCGTGTGTGACAATCGCCAGAACGCGCTCGGCGCCGTACTCGATGAGTTGGGACGCGGCGAGGTCGAGCGTGCCGCACGTGTCGGCCATGTCGTCGACGAGGATGGCCACCTTGCCCTTGACGTCGCCGACGAGCACCATGCGCGACACCTCGTTGGCGCGCTTGCGCTCCTTGTGGAAGAGCGCGAAATCGAGCTCCAGGCGGTCGGCGAGCGAGGTGGCGCGCTTGGCACCACCGGCATCGGGCGAGACGATGACGGCCTTGTTGACATCGACCATCTCGCGGATGTACTGCAGCGCGGCGGGTTCGGCATACAGATTATCCACAGGCACGTCGAAGAAGCCCTGGATCTGGCTGGCGTGCAGATCCATTGTGATGACATGATCGCAGCCGGCGTTCTCGAGCATGTTGGCGATGAGCTTGGCGGTGATGGGCGCACGCGACTTGTCCTTCTTGTCCTGACGCGCGTAGAAGAAGTGCGGGATGACGGCGGTGATGCGGCGCGCCGAGGCGGTCTTGCATGCGTGGATCATGATGAGCAGCTCCATGAGCGAGGTGTTGGGGCTGGCTGCTGCTCCCGTGGGGGTCGGGGAGACGCACGACGTGTTGATGATGTAGACATCGTGTTCGCGCACCGACTCGGCGATGCGGACGATGGACTCGCCCGACTCGTTGCGTGTGACGGTGGCTTTGCCCAGCGGTTGACCGAGTCGCTTGGCGATGAGTTGGGCGAGTTCGGGATGGGATGTGCCCGAGAACACCTTGATGCCTCCTGCGAGCGTCGCCATGGTAGCCGTGGTTGTTGTTGTTGAGCAAGAAGAAGGGTGGGGTGACCAAGTGAAAGGTAGAGAAGCAAAAGGCGGATTCAACAGAGTCACACTCGATATTCCTTCTCGCTCAGGCCCAAACGGCTGTTCGGCTCGTCACAGAGATAGCGCTGCGCTGCTGCGTGTGACTGTTGGAAGGCACCACAAATGAATTTTCTGAAAGAAAAAAAAAAGTTCTAATTTCATGCGCCTTTTTTTCGCGCGAGACCCTTTCGTCCATCGGGTGTTGTCATCTCAAAATCGGACGATGGAGGCAGATTCAGCCCTCCACACTTGCTTGACAGTTGCAGGCAGGAATGCAGGAATGCAGCCGCTGCAGCCGCTGCAGCCGCTCTGCAGCTCGAGCTTAGCAAAGCCGATCCTTCTCGGTGTCTGTATGACGATCTTTTTTTTTTTGTGGTTCGACATCGTCCTGTACGAGCAGGGTCCGGCCCTGTGCCAGCCAAAGCTCTAACGGCGCATTCGTACATCTCCGCCCTCTCTCCATCCACTTTTCCCCCATCCACCTCGAACATCCATCTATGCAATCGAGCAGGACCTTGCTACGAGTGACACTCAACACAGCACCACTCCTAACCCTCACTCGGCTTCAACCTCGACTCTCATCCGCACTCGCACCTCGCTGCTACATCTCTACCACAGCCGCAACCATGGCCGCCTCGAAACGCAAAGACGTCTCGCCCAAGCCTGAAGACCACGACGAAGACGAAAAGGCGCTCGACCCCAAGCTCGCCGAACACCCGGACGAGGACGAGGCGGAGACGTCCAAGCCGCCCACCAAGCGCCAGAAGCAAACTAAAGGTGATCGATCCGCCGTCATCAACGGCGGCGCCAAAGCGGACAAACAGTACGGCGCCTCCGCCTACGCCAAGTCCGGCGACGGCTGGCACCGCTCCGACTTCAACCCTTCGCCGTGCGGCCGCACCGACTCGCAAACTCCACTCGACGACCTCGAAGCGGCACTGAAAGCTCACGCGCCCAACAAGGCCAACGACGAGGGCGACGGCAAGAACGTGCTCTACTGGATGCGCATGCACGATCTGCGCGTGCACGATAACCGCGCGCTGGCACATGCGTCGGCGCTCGCTGCGGCCCGCCGTGCCAAGGGCCAAGGCGGCAACCTCATTGCGCTCTTCGTCATCACCCCTGCCGACTACAGTGCGCACGATCGCGGCGCAAGACGCATCGACTTTGTGCTGCGTACGCTCGCCTCGCTGAAAACCCAGTTCGACGAGCTGGATATTCCGTTTGTCGTGTACACCCACACGGGCGCGCGCACCAAAGTGGGCGAAAAGGTGTTCGACCTCTGTGCCAAGTACAGCGTCTCGCAGCTCACCGCCAACATCGAGTACGAAGTCGACGAGCTGTGGCGCGACATTGGTATGCTCAAAGCCGCCTCGGCGCAAAACGTCGCATTCAGCCTGTTCCACGACTGCTACGTCGTTCCCCCCGGTCGGGTGCGTACCAACGACGGCCGTCCCTACTCGGTCTTCTCGCCGTGGAACCGGCGGTGGACCGACTGCATCGCCAAGGACCTCTCGCTCATCGAGGCCTCGCCTGACCCGGAGCCGAACCCGAAGAGCATCCACAAGGACTCGACGCTCTCTGCGCTGTTCGACCTGTCCTCGCTCGGTGCTGGATACGGCATCCCCGCCGAACTGCCCGGGTTCGAGTGCAAGGACCGCGCGTACATGGCCAAGCTGTGGCCCGTCGACGGCGACGCGCCGCAGCAGGTGCTGGACAACTTCATGGCGGGCAAGGGCGGCGAGACGGCGCTGGACCGCCCGGCCAACGAGCCGTCCACCGCACACGTTGGCGGCAACGCCAAAGACTCGCGCCTGGGCCGCTATGCCGAGGGGCGCAATCTGATGGACGAGAACGGCACGTCGCGCATCAGCCCGTACCTCGCCGCGGGCCTCGTGTCGGCGCGCGAGTGCCTGCGTCGCACCAAGGCGCTCACCAAAAACAGGCTCACCGTCGGGCGCGACTCCGGTGCAGCCATGTGGAACACCGAGATCTCGTTCCGCGATTTCTACGGCCATGTGCTCGCCGCGTGGCCCAAGGTGTGCATGGGCCATGCGTTCATCACCAAGTACGAGGACGTCGTGTGGGAGACGGATCCCAAGACGCTCCAGGCGTGGAAGGAGGGCAGGACGGGTTATCCGATCGTCGACGCTGCGCAGCGCCAGTGCATCCAGCAGGGCTACATCCACAACCGCGGCAGGATGATCAGCGCCATGTTCTTGACCAAGCATCTGCTGCACGACTGGCGCGAGGGCGAACGCCATTTCTCGCTCAACTTTATCGACCAGGACTTTGCCAGCAACAACGGCGGCTGGCAGTGGAGCGCTTCCACCGGCACGGATCCGCAGCCGTACTTCCGCATCTTCAACCCGCTCAGCCAGTCCGAGAAGAGCGATCCGCAGGGAGACTACATCCGCCACTTTGTCCCCGAGCTCAAAAACGTAAAGGGCAAGGCGATCCACGATCCCTTCCATCGCCTCTCCAAGCCAGAGTTTGACAAGCTGGGCTATCCCAAACCCATCGTAGAACACGCAGAGGCTAGACAGCGAGCGCTCAGGAGATACAAGAACCTCGGCGACAAGTAGATCCTTCGCACATCCAAAAACACATTGTCAATCGTTCAATTGTCCAATCAAAAGAAGCGTCAAAGCTCGTTGCTAGAGTACATACAAAGACAGATCGCCCAACTCAACTGTGACTGCAGTTCGGAATGGTGATCTGCTTGAGCTTCTTGCTCGTGTCAAACAGACCCCAATGCGCCTCGACGCCTCCGTACAGCGCATCCTTCCACTCCTCGTCGTACAGCTCGAACCAAAAGTAGCCCGTGCCGTTCTGGTTGGCCTGGCAAACGTAGCCGTCCAAGAACGTCTGCAGCTCCGACACACCGGCGTGCGCACCCGTGACCTGGCCCTGTTCGTTGACGTACGTGAGCGCCTTGGTGTCGTTGGCGCCCGACGGCCAGCCCGTCTCTGCAATGTAGGCGGCGGGAGTGTTGGGCGCAGCGGCGGCAACGTTGGCGTCGTTGTTCTCAAAGTACTGGTACGTCCACGCAGGACCGTCTGCGACCAGCGTTCCCGCAAACCAGGCGTGGACGTTGGCCATAAAATAATCGACACCGGCGGCCACGGTGGCAGTAAACATGCTGCCCGCATCGGCAGTGCCCACGGGGAAGGTCCAGCCCTTGCTAGAGGCGAGCGTGCGGAACTGCTGCACGTACGTCAGAAGGGAGGTAGCCGATCCGCCATTGAGCAAGTATTCGTTGCCCACCGAGATGCCGCCAACGTGATCCGTGCCGAAGCTGTCGAGTGCAAACGTGATATTGGCCACCTGGCGGTTCCAGGCGGCGTCGTTGGGGTCGGATTGGTCGAGGTAGATGGCGGGCCAGATGGTAAGGTTGACCTTGGTGCGCTCGATGGCATCGAGGACGAGGGCAGTGACGTTGCAGTCGGCACCGTAGAGGCGGACACGCGTGGTGAGTTGCGAGAGGGTCTGGACATCTTCGACGACGGAGGCAAGGTCGACACCGCAGCCGTACTGGTACTGCGACTTGAACGGAGTGTAGCACATGCCCCAGAAGCTGTTGTGAAGCGCCGAATTCTTCTTGAACTTGGAAGGGTCGCCGGAGAGGACGTTGCTGTTGCTGCTGCTGCTGCTGCTGCTTCCACTCGAGGGCGAAGTCGAGTCGTTCTGGCTGCGGTGTTTAGCGACGACGATGCCGACGACGACTCCGATGAGCAGCACAGCCGCCAAGACGGCACCACCGATGGTCCAGCACAGCTTCTTACGGCTGCGAAGCGGAGATTCGGAAGCGTACGTTTCCACAGGAACTCCCGACTGGCGCTTCTCGTTCCAGCCTGCGTCCGGGTCGGCATAGTCGCGAGGATAGGAAGCGATCGAGAAGCGATGCGAGCCTGGAGTGACTGGCTTCCGCATGTCTTCCATGCTGTACTCTGGCGAGTAGTTGTCGGCAGCCAGCGCAGGCGTGGGCTGATCGTAGTCGGGATCGTGTGGATACTGCTGGCGCTGATAGTATTGGGGGAACTGCTGCTGGGAAGCCATCTCGTCGGGATGATGACCCGACACGATTCGCTCGTATCCGACACCTGCGCCTGGAGATCTTGGACCGTAGGGCGACGGCATGGCTGTGTGCTTTTGCTCTTACGAGGCTTTTCGGATGATGGGCCGATGGACGATGGTATGCCAAAAGGTGGTCAACACCGTGCCGACAGGGTTAGTAGATGGAGGTGAAAGGGACAGGGACAGGGATGCCCATCAAGCTAAAAGGGGTTCCGCCGTCTTGCTACCGTATGGGGTGACTGAGCAGAGTCAAAAGGAAAAGATGGCTAAGCAAATCGTCGTTAGCCAAACCCGCTCTGGCTTGAACAGGCAAGTGGAGCGTCACTGCGTCCAAGTTCCCACGCTTTCGCTCTCTGCCGGCAGAGGAGCGCTTCCTTTTTTGGTTCGGTCAGGAACCACGGCGACGCATGGAATGTCCGATGATGGCCAATCCGAAAGGGGCCTTCTCGGGAGGGCCGATGGCGTAGAGATGCCGGCGACCAGGAGAAAGGAGCGGCTGTGCCGACAAAAGCGCGTTTAGAGAACATCCAAGCGAGTAACTGTGCAGGCTGTGCTGCCAAAAAAAAAAAGGTGTTGGTTTCTGACTTGTCTGCGTCGGAGTTCCAAGGAAAGCGTGTCTGCATCTAGGAAGTTGAACCCTGAACGAATTCTGACTGCGCTCTCGCCGCCTGTCTCTTGACGAGAATAGAGTTCTGCCGCCTTGGAAAGTGGACGGGATTCTACGGCTCTTTGCCGCCGCTTGCTTGGACGCGGCACGAATAGGGGCTTAGCGTGATGGCTTCGCTTCTTGTCATGAAAGCAAGAATCAAGTCAGGGGGCCGCGAGTCGAGAGCACACACCACGCTGTCTGATGCATCCGACCTTGTGGGTCCAGCATTTGTTCTGCATACACTACGAGTCGATGTGTCTCTGAACAGACTCTGTAGCTTCGCTGTCGTTTTTGCCAAGACACGAGATTCGACCGCGCGGTCGGCCTGTTTCGGCAAGTGCGGAGTCACTCCGGCAACGTTGGCGTGGGCTGCGACTCGCCGATCGCTGTCAAGCTGTCACATCACTCTCAACGGTCACAATGACAATTCAAAAGGTTCTATTCCCTTGGCAAGTAAAGACAGTTTTGTCGGCCGCATCGCGTCTCGTCGCTCACAAAGCAGCGACGAGCAGGCTCACCGCCAATCCCTGCGTGCCCACATTCGCCTGCCCCACTGGACCCGTCCACTGCACGCCGTAGAAGTCGGTGCCGTTCCTGTCGTGGCTGTACGCGTACGCAGCTTGGCGTTGGATGTAGCTCGTGTAAGGCGCACCAGGCAGCACCTTGTTGATCTTGTCCAGGTTGCGCATAAAGATGCCCTTGAACGCGTCTTGGTCGCTGTTGCAGCTCGAACTAGGTTCGCACAGCTCCGTGAGGATGCCTTGCGTGCTGAACGCCGGAGACGCGAGTACAGCATCAGCGATGCGTCTGCCGAGCTTGAGGTACTTACGCTTGCCTCCGTCCGCCTTGTACAGCTCCGCGAGACCGCCGAGGATGACACCTTGGTTGTAGCTCCAGATCTTGCCGCCGTTGTTGGCGCAGCCATCGGTAAGACCGTCGTTGATGAGGCTGTCCTTGTTGATCATGCCGCTGTTGACGAACCACGTGTACTGCTTCTTGGCAATGTCCAGATACTTTTTCGCCTTGGTCTTGTCGTGCAGGCGGTTGGCGAGACCCGCCGTGAGCGAGAGGTACAGCTCGTTGCTGATCGCATTCTTGTACGTGCGCGAGGGGATGTCCCAGATGATACCGCCTCCGCACGCCGAGCTCTCGAAGCTCTGCAGGTACTCGGCGTCCGTCACCGCGTAGTCGAGGTACTTGGCGTCCTTGGTGATGTCGAACATCCTGAGCATCGCCAGAGCGTACCAGCCCGTGTCGTCGGTCGAGTCGGCACGGAAGATGCCTCCGCCCGAGGGCCACCAGGGCAGCGGCTTCTTTTGCTCGTGGATCGTGTGCATCACCTGCGGCATGTACTGCCATGAATGCGTCTTGGCCGTCCACTCGAGCACTCCGGTCAGCGCGTTACCCGTCAGCCACCACGAGGCTGCCGTGTCGAACCGTCCATCCGTGGCGTTGTAGTACGAGGAAGAGCAGTGCACCGCTGCATCGACTTGGAGTCGGTCCACCTTGGCGGGAACAGGTTTGGCCAGCGTGCTGCTCGACGCCGAGAGCAGACCAAAGAGGGCGAGAGGGTACAGGCTGGACCACAGCATTGTCGCTATGCAGTGTGGATGAGGGAGATGAGATGGTTGCAGGGCATTCTTCGACGTGCAAGACACAGCGGTATAAGTACCTTTCCTTCATGCTCCTTATCGCCTCTACTGAATGTGCCATCGAGCATGAGAGCACACGTGGGCGAATCTCGCAAAGGAGGATACCATGCAGCTCGCCTGCCGCCACCTCTCGCTCGTCGCACGAGCACCTTGACGGCGACCGGCGTGTTTGCTGTAATGCGAAGCATCTCGGCAAAAGCTGCTCCGATCAAAGCTAGCCAACGCTCCGATCTCGGTGCTGCATTACACCTCCGCATCTGCCTTCCTGTGTTCTTCTTATCACCACCTCGCAACGCGTGACTCTGGCTGTACGTGCAGTATACAGTGCGGGGTAAAACAGGTACAACACCCTCGGACACGCCGGTCATTACGATGCATGAACTCTTATCTTGACCAGTCGACGGCCCGACGACGGCGGTATGCATGCTCGGCCTTGTTTTGCAGCGAATGTTCCAGACCGGACAAGGCCAGCAGACTCGGTTGTGGGGTTTGAAACCGTCTCAGGGTCCGCGATGCTCGAACCGTCGGTCCGACGCTGCCGAGCATTTCTGTCTTGCCACCCATCAATCCTTCGCACGCAACGAATCCCATTCCCGCTCGCTGCCGTTCCATGGAAGGTCCGCCTTCTGCTCTCGCACCAGAAGATCAAACAAGCTTTCGATGCGAGCTCTTTGTGACAGCAGTGACGATGCTCGGATTGCTCTCCAAGACGATTCAGGCTTGAGCTAGCAATGGGGTCTGTCTTTCACCGACGGCCGGCCAAATAAGGGACCATTTCATTTCCACCACCTACCAGGCACTCGTTGCTCTTGAGCTGCAAGGCAACGGGGAGGGGTGCGTCTCGAAGGACTTCAAGCACACTAGCAGCGATCACCTGGTCTTGATTTGTACAATCGCCTTGTCGAGCCCGCTCATCAAGCTCTGGTACGATCCGCCGGACCGGAGGAGTACATCTACAGCATCGTGGACATCGTCAGGAGGATTTCGAGCACGGGCAACGACCTCATTTCCGTTCAATCTTCCTTTTCCGAAAAGGCAGCGCCTACGCCTCGGCTCTTCCTCACCGACTGGTGCCCATGACGATGGGTACACGTCGATCGACCATGACGGCGATGATGACGGTCGGTCGGTGTCAGATTACTTTCTGACATGCGGGAGCATCGGCTACCACTGAAGAAAGAAACGCCAAACCGAGACAAAGATGAATAGAGGGGAATGTCAGTGTACTTGAGTTGCTGCGACAGGCGAGATCGAAGGATAGGTTTGGGGCAGAGCTTCAAAC
>LT795074.1:219403-277313 GCA_900162835.1 Sporisorium reilianum f. sp. reilianum | reverse complement strand
TATCCTCCTGTAGACCAGAATTGCTTCCGCTCCACATCAGCCTCTAGTGGGGTTTTCAAGAGAAACCCACACCGCTTGCCGCTGCTGGACGTCAAAGATCACCCGCCAAGCGAACCACAGGCAGGCCTGCAGCTGTGTCACCGTCAACGTTAGCGGACTGGCTGGCGACTTGCGGAAGCCGAGCGTGGAGAGGTCCAGTGGCAGCTGCGCACGGATGGTGTCCAGCGTCGGAAAGACAAATGGATCGGCATCTTCAACTGCAACTTGGCTGAATTGAGCAAAGATATAGCTCAATGCTCGCAAGCATTTGTCGGCAGTCAACTTCTTGTCGAGACCCTGGTTGTCGTAGTTGAGCTCGTTGGCATCTTCATATGCCTTGATGCAGTCAGCTGCGGTGGTGGCATTGGTCTCAAGGCCATGACATCTGCAAATTCCTCTTCCAGAACTTTGTGATAGACTCCCTCAGTCAACAGGTTGGGGAAGGTCTCGTGCTGTAGGACGTGGGTCCAATTGGTGCCTTCACACCTGGTGTCCCAAGTTTCGCCTTTGCACAACCGCGCAGTGTCTGCAAGTTGCCAGCCAATCTGCTAACGTTGACGGTGACACAGCTGCAGGCCTGCCTGTGGTTCGCTTGGCGGGTGATCTTTGACGTCCAGCAGCGGCAAGCGGTGTGGGTTTCTCTTGAAAACCCCACTAGAGGCTGATGTGGAGCGGAAGCAATTCTGGTCTACAGGAGGATATAAGTTTGAAGCTCTGCCCCAAACCTATCCTTCGATCTCGCCTGTCGCGGCGACCTTCATTCCAAATGGTATCTCCTGCAAAATTCGTTTTTGGGATGCCAGCTCAGATCTGGACTGACTCGATAGGTCTCACCGCCAATCTTGAGAAGATGGCTGGTATTCGCGATCCGGGATAGTCACGCTCACGTTCTGTGGGCTTTCAAGCTCGGACGATCCAGAGTTTCTGCTCAACATCAGCAGGACTGTGCTCATCTCCTTGCGTCTCTGAATCTGATCTGGCACCAGCTCGGCCTCGCCTCTCCCGTCTCGTCCAGGACGTTCCGGACCTCGTACGCCTTTCAGAGTGTGCTGGAGGGCAGCCTCCCAGCATGGCGCCTCGCCACAAGGATGGGCCACTTCAGCGGCAACAAGAACCTTGCTCGAAAGATGTACGCTCCCACAAGGACCATTGCACGGAAGCCTTTGAAGTTACAAGCGGATCAAGATCGATACATGTGTGTGTGTGTGTGAGGGAAGCAAGATGTTTCCAATGCGAGATAGCAAAGAGAATCATATCGAGGCGGAGAGAGAGAGAGAGAAGAAAGGGTATCTTGAACTCGTCGAGAGCAAAGTCGATCAAGCAGTCGAGGTGACGACGTGACCCTCCTTCTTGGCCTCCGAGTCGGAGAGCGAGTGCTTCTCGTCGAGGTGGTCCGAGGCGTTGTCGCCGTGAGCAGGACCCTTGGACTCCTCGATGCCAGCAAGGCGAAGCAGACCGACGTCGCGCTGGGCCTGGAGCATCATGCCGGCCTCCCACTGCGAGCGGCCCGAGTTGTCGCCGAAGAGCGCGTCGAGCTCGTCGAGCGACTTCTGCTTGGTCTCGGGGACGAAGAAGATGATGTAGGCGACGGCAGTGACGCACATGAGGCCGAGGAAGATGAAAACACCGTAGGGAGCCGCGGCGATGAAGTCCGGCGTGGACATGGCCACGGCGAAGTTGTTGAGCCAGTTGGAGGCAGCGCCGATCGAGACTCCCTTGGCACGGAGACCGAGAGGGAACACCTCGGCGACAATGATCCATCCACACGGGCCCCATGAGGAACCGAACGCGGCGGAGAAGATCCAGACAAACGTGCACGCGACCCATCCAGCAGCACGATGAGCAGGCCAGTCGTCGCCGCAGCGGGCGATGATCACCGAAACCGAGAGATGGCAGACACCCATGATAGCAGCGCCGGCGATCAGGGTCGGCTTACGGCCCCAGGTGTCGATGTAGAGCACCGCAGGGATGGTGGCAAGGAAGAGGACGATGCCAACGACTCCGGATGCGAGCAGAGAGACGGTGTTGCCCGTCAAGCCGATACGAGTGAAAATGAACGGTGCGTAGTAGAGGATGAAATTAATCTGCGGTTTTTGTTAGATCGCCAAAAATGTCAGCTATCTCCTTATAAATAAATTATCGCGGTCTCGAGCGGAAGGTGAGTACTTACTCCAGTCCACTGCTGGAACAGCATGACGAGGACGGCAACGAGCGTTCGACGAAGGTTAGCTGGGTTGGTGACAAGAGACTTGTACTGAGCGAGGCCGAGCTTGAAGTTGCTGCTGCGTGAGTTGTCCTGGAGGTCGGGGTAGTCGTGAGCCGAGATGCGGTCCTCGAAAAGCTTCTGGGCCTTGACCTCGAGGAACTCGAGCTGAACGAGGAGGTCGGACTCGGGGAGCCTTCGAAGATCAGCGATGACGGCGAGGGACTCCTGCTCGCGGCCCTCGTTGATGAGCCAACGAGGCGACTCGGGCAGCCAGAAGATACCGACACCGAGGATGACGGCGGGAAGGAGCTGGACGGTGATGGGGATCAGCCACGCTGCACGGCTCTGGCCGACGCCAGTTCCGCCGATGTAGTTTGTTCCATAAGTGAACCAATAGCTGATCATCACTCCTGCGACAATGGCCAGCTGCTGAAGAGCAACGAGGGAGCCACGGATCTCAGGAGGAGCAAGCTCGGCGTTGTAGAGCGGAACGATCATGCTAAGGGAGCCAATGCCGACACCCGTGATAGTACGGCCAGCAAGAATGTAGTCGTAAGAGCCGCCGTGGGTGGCAGCCTGAATGACGACACCGACGCAGAACCAAGCGACACCAAAGACGACACACTTCTTGCGGCCGACGGCGTCCGAGACGTAGCCGTTCATGAGCACACCGACGAAAGCGCCCAGCTCGAGAATCGAGGTGAGCAGACCGGAAAGGGTAGGATTCTGGATACCCGTGACACCGCTGGCCTCGCTGAACGAGTGCATGCTCAGGATCTGACCAAACATGCCCTGGTTGTAGCCGTAGATGAGACCACCCATGGAAGCAAAGACGGCGATGGCAAAGGTGCGGGCGTTCTTGACGAGACCCGCAGCGCCCGTGGCACCGACCATGGAAAGACGGTGCTCGGCGAGCGCCTGCGAGACATGGTTCTGCTCTCCGACGGTAGCAGCGCCCGGCATTGTGATGATGGGTAGAGAAGGTGGAGGGAGGGGAAAGAGGGAAGGATGGTGTGCGGGGGTATGTGGGGGAAAAGGAGCGGCGAGAGGGGCGAGTATTTCTACCTTTTTTGGCTTGGCTCTGTTGCACAATGTCGTGAGATGAAGGCCTGCAGCATGTACAGCTAAAGCCTATTGTGCATGCGCCCACGAGGAATACGCTTTCAGGAGCGCAATGGTCGAGAGAGAGAGAGACAAGGTCGAGCGTGGTGCCTGAACCATGCTGGACGTGAGCGTGACGGGTAACGAGCGTCGAGCAGCCGAACGTCGGCACCTGAACAGAGAAAGCAAAAGCGAGAACGGGAAGGGACGTCTCGGGTGGGACAGAGGCGAATGCACGAGCACAGTTGAGCAGCCACGACAGCAGCGATGGCGGCGGCAGCAGCAGCAGCAGCAGCAGCTCCGCATTCCTTTTCCCTGTCGATTTTGGCGTCGGTGTCTGGCGAGTCAGCTCACCGAGCTGCGCACAAAGCCAGAACCAGGTCGCATCACGTCTTGTCGCGCGCTTCTCTCTGTACCCTTCCCTCGCCTTTCCTTCACATTACTGTCGATGAGAAAGCGCAAAGCCGAATCAAAAGAGCTGCGCAGATACAGTAGGCGTTCATCCCAAAATGAGGTGTGTCCACCATACGTACAGGTGCTTTTACAGTACGCAGGCAGGCAAGCAAATGAAGCTGCAGCGCAGCAGTGAATCAAAGGCAACCCTTGTTGGTTGGCTCAGCCTGGCTTCTTCAGTGATCACATTACCTGCCAACGGTGGGACAACCACTTGACCGGCAAACGTTGTGGCGCTGCGCACACCAAAGGGCCAAGCAAGGATGCTGCCGCGGGGGAACGTCTGCACCGGTGAACCTCTTGGTCGGTGGCAGCGCAGAGACAGGCAAGCCCATGCCCAAGACCAGATCTCGAGACACGAAAGGGACGTTTTGGCACTCCGACCCAGGCTCCTCCCCCAGAAAACAGCGTCTGAAAATGTGCGCGCGCAACCAGACGAGGCGCATAGAATTCGTAGACAGACAGCGGCCAGGGTCTACGCTGAGCAACTCGCTTCCTCTCGCTTCATGCATGGTCGCCGGCCAACTCGTTCGGCAATGTTATCACCGAGCCTCGAGTGCGAAGCGCAAGACCAAAAAAAAAGAGCGGGGAACACACACATGAAGTGCTGCTGTTGCACTCTTTCGTTGCGTGAGGAGCATCTCGCCCGTGTCTCTGATTCCTCCCCACCATGCACGACCGTCCGTTGTGTGCGGTGCCCCGTATTCCCCGCAGGCGTCACGTCCTCCAACGCGGGGTGGTCTTCTGCACGACATCATGACATGCTGCCCCACACGCACTTACCAAACCGTCTCTCGTGCCTCTTTGCGAGCGCGCGCGTGTTCACCACGAGGACGCCACGATTGATGCGTCTTGCAAAAGAATGCCGTGCGTCCGTTGTCCTTGTTGCTCCACCGGCGAGGTGGATAGCTTTTCCACCCCCTTGCGCACATCAATATACCTTGACGCGATCAGCTTGACGGGTCCACCTTACCGCACGACAAGATGTCAGTGCAGCTCGTGTCTGCATTGACCCCAGTCCTCGTGCGAGTGATGGTGAACCTTGTTCGCAAGCAGCGGGTCACCATTCCAAAGTCTTTTACCACTCTCGCTCGGCGTCTAGCCCAAGCCGTCTCCCGCCTTTGGGGTCACGCGGCGGGCTAGCTTCGCCTATTTCGGCCACCTCTTTGTCCCTATTAGAGCCGACCAGAGGTTGACCGACCTCTCGATGCTCCCAGCGCGATGTGTGCCAAGCGAGCGAGCTTACCATTGCCCGACCATGACGACGCCGATCAGGGTCCACCGCGTCGGTCTACGGCCTCATTTCTCGCCGACCACCATTCAGCTCACAAAAATGGGCCGATTGCACGTCGGGCAATATAGAGACGGCTTCTACGGATCTTTCTTGACCAAATGGCCGACAACAGCTCTCGAAGTGATCATGGTGAGAGCAAGAATGAGCGCAAGCTGATGGTTGCAACCGGATCGGCTCGATTGTCCCGATGCCTATCGAGATGTCATGTCGAGCAGTGCCTCTCATCGGGTGATCCCATTCGAAGCATCTCCGTGGAAACCAAATGCCACCGTGAAGGCCGTGAGCCACCAACATTGCCGGTCTCCAGCACACCTTCTAGCAAGAAGACCGCTGGTTGGTCCTGTCCACTGCTACAAACGTCGCCGGCCGCTTCTGCTCCCTACCTTGCCCCGCGAACATCGCTGACGCGTTCGAAAGCCGCTTCTTCATGCTCCGTTGCGATTCGAATACGCTCTCTCGACTTTCCGTCTACGCAACCATCCAACCGATTGCTGACTTTCGCCGTTCTCCCCGTCGCACATGACCCCTTTGCGGTGCGCGTCAAAGGAGCACAATGTGCAGCACTGTCGTTTCGGCAAACTCGTCCTTGACCCTGGTTCCTGCGTTGGCTGCTGTTGCGCGCTCTTTGAACACAACACCGCTCGATGCTCCGCAGCATCACCTGCCGCTTTCGATCTCTTCGCCAGTGCTGTAGACCCTTTGCTCGCCACAAAAAGCGTTCCGACGGAGCATTTCGCATCCTTTCGATGCGAGATTGCCGAGCCCCTTTGCTTGCTCAGCCAATGCCGTCCATTCTTGATTGGCACCCAGATTGTCGCTGCTCTCAACGAAGGACAGCGACCGGCAACCTTTCTTCAGACAAACCATTTCCTTTACCATGCGTCTCGTTCCTGATTCTCGATGGCTTTGTCATTGTATCAAGTGACCCTTTTGGTCGCCGTCGTCAAGGGCAGCCGAGTCCGCGAGATTGATAACGAGCAGCATCGTCTGACCGTGGAGCTGAGAGGACCGTCGCGCGATGGGTGTGGTCGATGCAGGAAAGCATGTGCTCAGGGTCTAGGTTGCCGGTGAGCTCAGCCAGGGTTCAAAGGGGGCCACTGGTTAGAGAAGCTGCCGTGCGAGATTCTTTGAGATGGGCATGCCCGACTTGTCCGCTCTGAGCCGTGATCACCGTCCGAGCGGCTTGCTGTTCGCTTCAGTAGAACGAGAGCCTGTCCACTCCGGCCGAAAGAGTATGTTGCAAGGTCTCGACCTCCCTTTCTCGGCGACGTGGTCAGACGGTAGCTGAGAAGCTGCCCGCCTCGAGACTGCAGTGTTCTGTCAACTCCTGCATCAGCTGAGCTCAAAAGAAGCCGGAAGGTCGGTTGCTGCTTCTGTGACTGTCGTTGAGTCGACCAGAGGACTGTATACCCCGTCCTTGAAAGAAGCGGCTTGTCATCGTGATGAGGGCCTCTCGCCTTCCTTTTTTTTTGGACATTTTTGTGGCCTCAATTTTCCGGTCATTTGTCTCGACTCGTTGCCAAAATGGCTAGGAGAAGCTCGAAGTATCGAAGTGCTTTAGCATTTGCGGTGCCCACCGACGAGGGGAGCAGCGATCAACGATCAGCGATTCATCATGGACCAGCTCTGCTAGAATCGACGTCAGAGACATCCGTGGCTCCAGCACCGAAAGCGATCGCATCGACGTTGCATGCTCGATTTGGAGCGGATTCACATTTCGAAGCCGTTCTTGAGCGGATGCGCCTCATCCGCAGCATCATTTCGATTCCGCATTGCTCTCTCGCCTCCTCGACAAGTGAGATATGACAGGCATCTGTCCTTCCGTACGCTCGAGCTCGACATGAAACCATATTGTAAAGCATGTTGCTCGAAAGCCGATGCTATGCAAGCAACGTCGCTAAACCCTAGACGAGCTGCAAAATCTCCAAGCTCGCTTAGCAAGCTTCACAGAACGGAGCCTCGCCGGTGAACATGTTGGGCCCCGCATTTGTCTTTCCACGGCCTGCTGATCGCGATCCGCGCAAATCTCGACGGCCGGCGGGCAATCGACCCCTTTGACAGGCTTCCAATTCAGAAGTCCGCTCTTTGGCTTCCATTGTGAGCCAGAGATGCAGCGTCGACGCTACTGTGCATACCGATCGCCTGCACTCTCTCGTTGGCTTCGCCACAGCGACTTCGGTAATCTATCACCTCCTCCAACCCCACGCTTTTCTGCTCCTCCGTCTCGCTTGCAAAGGCATGCATTGTCTTGCTCGCCAAACAACACGGCTCTGCTTGTTCCACTGTCGACGTCTGCCTTCTGACCGGGGAAGCTCAAGGTCGCCGGTAGGTTTGGCTGGGATGTTGAGAGCAAGACGACTGCGGCCTCCACCAAAAAACGGTGAACATGGTTCGTTGTCCTGAACCTTCTTCCATCGCAGCATCGGCCACCTCGAGCATCTGTTCAAGACCCCACCTCCGCCTCTATTTTGTTCGACTTCGAGCTGTGCTGCCGTTCCAAAAGAGGCAAGTATGCTCTACTGTGCCTCGTGATACATTGCCGTGCCGAATCGTCTCGGCTGTCCCTTTTTGGTTCCCAAGGAGTTCTTTTCCAGTGCGTGGGAATGAGCAACTGTTGCTGACAATGCCAAGACCAGCCGGTGACCTATGGAGGCTCACGGACCATGAACTCTCCTGCTCACCGCCACTTTTCTTCGCACCCGCTCAACCGCTGAGAAGGTTCTCAGGCTGTCAATCAAGTCGATTATACCAGCTTTGGTCTTCGTGGGGGATGCGGTACAGCTTCTGCATGTAGCAAAGCCCGTCGAAGCCGCCACTCCGCCGAGACTTTGTATAAAGTGCGATCAGAACTCCGCAAGACCTATCTCACTGTTCTCGCCCCTCCTCCTCCTCTCACAAGCTCCGCCTTCTCTCCGCAAGAATATCCGCCTAAGTGCGCTTGCTGCAAAGAGGCTCGAGCTTTAACCCCACATTTCATTGTGCGACTGTCACTCAGTGCAGCTGACATCTGTTGTTCTTGCACCGAGGACACACCTCGTCGAACGCATCACACCAACACAGCAAGGTCGCTATCGCAAGTGGCTCAAGATGAAGGCAGCCGTCAAGTCCCTGCTGGTGCTCAGCATCTATGCGGCCAATGTGCTCAGCGCACAGGCCGCGTCGCTCGAGCACCTCAACATGCTCTTCCACACGCGTCAAGCCGACGCGTCCAACTCGACCGACTCGTCTTCGGTCAACTGGAACATCAGCTCTTCGGACAACTCTGCTCTGGCTACGGCCCCGCTCGCTGGCACGTTCTACCGGGGCGGACCAGCGCTCGCCGATGCCAACAGCCCTTTCCACCCTGTCACGGGTAACGGTGGCTGGGAATGGGCTGTCGAGAAAGCGCGCAGTGTTGTTGGTCAGCTCACGCTCGAGGAGAAGGTCAACCTCACGGCGGGCATCACGGGTGGTCGTTGTGAGGGTACGCTGGGTCGTGTTGATCGATTCGGCATTCCTGAGCTTTGCTTCCAGGACGGTCCTGCCGGTTTCCGTGCGAGCAACTTTGTCACCGTTTTCCCCGCCGGTGTCACCACCGCGGCGACGTGGAACCGCGACCTGATCTACAAGCGCGCTGCCGCGCTCGGCGCCGAATTCGTTGCCAGGGGTGTCAACGTCCACCTTGGTCCCGTTACTGGTGGCCCGCTAGGCCGCAGCCCGTTCCAGGGCCGCAACTGGGAAGGCTTTGGCCCTGACCCGTACCTGCACGGTGAGGCTGCCTACTACACTGTCTCAGGCACCCAGTCTGCCGGTGTCATCTCCACCGCCAAGCACTTCCTCGCTTACGAGCAGGAGACGTATCGTCAGCTGTATGCTGCGTCGGACCCGTTCACGCTCAACCCGAACAACAACACCGAGCTGACCTACAGCGCCAACCTGGACGACCGCACGCTGCACGAGCTGTACCTCTGGCCGTTCATGAACGCCGTTCGTGCTGGAACTGGCGCATTGATGTGCGTGTATAACAGGGTCAATTCGACTCAGGGATGCGAGTCGAGCAAGCTGCTCAACGAGATCTTGAAGGATGAACTTGACTATCAAGGCTTTGTGGTGACCGATTGGTCGGCGGCGTTCAACACGAGCAACACGTACAACGGCGGATCGGATGTCGTGATGCCCGGTGGGATGACGGGCGGCTATAAAAACCTCGTAGGCGGCTCGGACCTCGTGCGTGCGCTCAACGCGGGCGAAGTCAAGATCGAGCGCATCAACGACGGCATCACTCGTCTCTTGACGCAATGGTACCTTCGGGGCCAGGACAAGGGCTACCCGACCGTCAGCTACAAGGACGGCTACCAGAACATCATCTTCAACGGCATGGTTGTCAACGAGCACCGCGACGTCCAGGGCGACCACTGGAAGATCGTCAAGGAGATCGGCGAGGAAGCGGTGACGCTGATCTACAACAAGCGCTCCAACAAGGCCGGTCCTCAGGGCAACACGGATTTCGGCCTCGGTCTGCCTCTGGCCAAGAAGGCGCGCGTCGCCGTGTTCGGCAGCGACGCCGGTCCCAATCCGTACGGTGCCAACGCTTGTCAGGACTGGATCGGTCTCGGATCGCAGCTTTGCCCTGCCAACGCCACGTCCAACGGTACGCAGGCGGTCGGCTGGGGTTCGGGTGCGGGCTTCTTCCCCTACCTCATCGACCCGCTTGCCGGCATCTCGGAGGTGGCCAAGGAGAACCGCGGTGCGGTGCTGCACAACCTCAACGATGTGGGCGATGACAAGAACCAGATGTACGTCAAGCAGCAGGCAGGTCTCGCCGATGCTTCGCTCGTCTTTGTCCAGGCGCGCTCGGGCGAGGACAGCGACCGCCACTCGCTGCGTCTCGATGCCGACGGCGACGAGCTGATCAAGCTTGTCGCTTCGCAGAGCAACAACACCATCGTCGTGATGCACACGGTCGGCCCCGTTCTGATGGGCGACTGGTTCGACCACCCCAACATCACGGCGCTCGTGCTGCCGCACCTGCCGGGCCAGGAGTCGGGCAGCTCGCTCGCACGTGTGCTGTACGGCGACGTCAACCCGTCCGGCAAGATGCCCTACTCTATGCTCTCGGATGAGGACGCCAAGCACTACCCCAAGATCGTCGGCAGTCCGGCGAGCGACCCGCAGGTGGACTTCTACGACGGCCTCTACATCGACTACCGCGCATGGGACAAGATGGGCCTCAAGCCGCTCATTCCCTTCGGCCACGGCATCTCGTACACCAACTACTCGTACTCGAACCTGCACATCCAGAAAGCTGGCGACAACTGCTACGCTCCCAGCGCCTTCAGCGGATCCTTCAAGAGCGACAAGCAGCCCGGTGGACCCGGAAGCCTGTTCCAGTACCTCGTGGAGGTGTCGGCCGACGTGCAGAACGTCGGCGCCATGGCCGGTGACGAGGTCGCGCAGCTCTACGTCGGCTACCCCGAGGCAGCCAATGCACCTATCAAGCAGCTGCGTGGCTTTGACAAGGTGCAGGGCCTCCAGCCCGGTGCCGGGTCCAAGCAGGCGACGTTCAAGCTGGCCAAGCGCGACTTTAGCGTGTGGGACGTGGTGAAACAAAAGTTCGAGGTCGTGGATGGAGAGTACAAGATCTGGGTAGGCAAGAGCTCGAGGATGTCGGATCTGACGCTCAAGGGGTCGGTGACGATGCAGAATGGTATGGTCGTCGGCATGAGCTCCTGAGCGCTGCCAAGAGCTCACGAGGAGGACAACAAAGGATCCCTTCGGTTTCACTCAGATCTGCCCTCGTTCAACATCAATATCTTCTGAGTTTGACTCAACACAAGATGAATACGATCGTTTCTAGACCAGTATGCGGCTGTCAACAGGGAGTCAGATGGCTTCGTATGACAGAATAGAGAGGTGAGCATGAGAAGGCGCATGCAGCAGCAAAGTTGGACAGCGATGAAAAATCGAATTTTGTTACAGACGCGAATTCGACATGCTGGGAAAAAAACGAGGCGACGCGTCAACGCCGTCTTTTGGGTTGCTTTGCCGCACCGACCTCGCTCCGCGCATGCAGGTGGAGGCGTCCTTGTCGAACCAACACGTCACACTCTTGAGCCCGTACGACATCACCATCACTCGCACAAGGACGCTCAGCCAGCATGATCCGGATCCGACATCCTCAAGGAACAGCATCGTTCAAGGTGGACGACAGCACCACGACCCTCAGCCAACTTCAGAGCTACATTGCCGAGCAATCAGGCATCGTTGCGTCGGATCAGGAGCTCAAGATTGGATACCCGCCCAAATCGATCGATCTGGCAGCGGTGGATGATGCGACATTGCTCAGCTCGGCGAGCGTAGGCATCAAGAGGGGCGAGCAGGTGATCGTGGCTCGCAGAGCTGGGAGTGGCGGTGTTTCGGCGTCGAATGGCACAGCGATGTCGGCGCCTTCTTCGTCGTACACTGCAACGACGTCGTTTGGAGCGATGGGCGGGCCGAAACCGAACATCTCGACTGCTACAGGGCCGAGCGGATCGTACGGTCTCGGCGCACGAACGCTGCAGGACGGTCTCACCGCTCGCACTCCTTCTTCGTCGACCCCTTCTGCCAGCGGACCCGTAACAGACGGCAGCGTCTCGGCCGCGCTCCCCTCCTCGCCTACCTCACTACTCACCCTCAAAGTGGTGCCAGACGACAACTCGTGCCTGTTCAACTCGGTCGGCTACCTCTTCTCCCAACGCCTCGGCTCCGACATCTGCCAAAACCTACGCCAGACCGTCGCCTCGACCATCCGGTCCGACCCGGACTCGTACCCGGACATCGTGCTCGGCCAGCCGCGCGATGCGTACGTGTCCAAAATCCTCTCCCCGACCACGTGGGGCGGCGCCATCGAACTCGCGATCCTCTCACACCATTTCGGCGTCGAGATCGACTCGATCGATGTAGCCACCGGCACAGTGCACCGGTTCGGCGAGGATATGGCGTACGAGAACCGCGCGATCGTCGTGTACTCCGGTATCCACTACGATGCGCTGACGCTGAAGGAGGGCGGGCAGGAGACGACGGTCTTGCCAAACCTGACAGCGATCGGCGTCGAGGAGGCTGAGGACGAGGTGTTGGGCGCTGCGAAGGAGGTGTGTCGGGAGTTGAAGAGGAGGAGGTACTACACGGATACGGCGAGTTTCACTTTGAAGTGCAAGACGTGTGGGACCAAGCTGACGGGCGAGAAGGAGGCGGTGCAGCATGCGAAGCAGACGGGGCATGGAGATTTTGGTGAAGTCTGAGCGGCAGCATAGGGAGGCTCTTATCGCTGAGCTCGCCGTCACGTCAAGCTGATCACGCTGTCGCAGAGGATTCGATCGTCATGCCAAAGGGAAAAAGTCAACGATCCGATGGAAAACGGAACACGCAAGCGTCGCACTTCCTCTTGTTAGTTTTGGTGACCACTGTCTCGGTCGAGAAAAATGTCAAAACCCAAAAATAGTTAGCGCTCCCGTCCCAGTTTTAGGCTTCGAACTCGCTTCAACAGCGAAAGATACAAGCAGCAGCGAAGTCTCGTAGATATCATGTAGCTGGCCTCCATGTATATAAGGCGACTCCTCCTTTACACCTCTCACACCCCTTTGTTCCTTCGTAGTCAGTAACTTAATGTCGAATCTCTCCTCAACCCACCTCAATGTCTCCATTTGGACGGCAACGAGCTTCTTCGGCAATGGTTTGCCTCTCGTCACTCCGGAACTCGGTGTCCCGAGAGCTTGTCTCTTCTTTTCTTCTCTGCTACTGTGATTGCTGTCCAAGACCCTGTCTCGCCCAATTGCCGGCAAAAGGGTGCTTCCCGAGACATGCGGAGCTCAAACCATAATGTCGACTGCCCTTTGTTCTTGCCGTGATCACAACCACCGGCCAATTCTTGCCGAGATGGGAACAAAGGGCAGGTGGAGAGCCAGCCGAGTTGCATGAAATGGATCGGAAGCGCTCTTTGTGGCAAAGAACCTCACTGCCACGTGGCTTTCTCTTCCTTTGTCTTGTTGCAAATCTCATATGACGAGCGTCGAAAGTGACATCATGACAGCAACAGTGGATGGGCGAGGCGGATGCCGAGAGTGCGCAACGCGTTAGAACAAAGGGACGCGTCTCGGCACGAGTGCCTCCGTGTGGTGGGGGCTTGAACGGACACTCGGCAAGTCAAAACCGGGAAAAGAAGCCTAGGGGCTTGACGAGTGTGGCAGTTGTGGGTGAGATGTTCGAGGTGGGCCGCAAGAAGGAAATGTGAGGGTGGGTTCGCGCCCGGACGTGTGGTGGGATCGCTACACGTCGTTTTGACGTTTGCGCTTGCTTCCCTTTGTTCTTCGTGCATTCTGGCTTGCCCTTTGACGTGTCTTGCGTCGCGTATGCGCGCTTGAACCCTTAAAGACCTTTGGCCTTACTCGATCTTGCCTTCCTCCTCCTCCCCCTTTCTGTGCTCACATCCTCACACCACCCTTTCCTTCTCCGACAATGACGCTGCTCAGCGCCCTCACCTGTCTGTTCTGCAGCCTGGTCATCTGCCTCAACTCATGCGCTGTGCCCGTCCCTTCGTGTCCAGGAAACGACTGCATCATCTTCACTACTCCTTCCGTCAACCCGGTCCAGGTGACTCTGCATCCACTCGGCGTCGTCGTCGGCACGACCGCCGACTACGCTGCTCAACGCTTCACACTCCCTTACGCGCGTCCGCCGGTCGGCGCGCTGCGTTTCTCGTCACCCCAACCCCTCGCACCATTCAACACGGCGGTGTACAATGCGACGCAGCTGCCGAAAGCATGTATGCAGCAGCCGGACGCAGCGTACGGTATCTCGCAGGACGATGTTAGCGAAGACTGTTTGTACTTGAACGTTTTCCGGCCTTCGAACGGGGGGAAGGGGATGCCAGTGCTGGTATGGGTGCACGGAGGCAGCTTTGTGCAGGGCGCTTCGACGGCTCCTGGTCTGGACGGCTCGTGGTTGGCCACTCGGTACAATATTGTTGTGGTGACGATTCAGTACCGGCTGGGTATGTTCGGGTTCTTCTCTCCCAGTGGGTTCACTGACGAATCCGCAACCGCGTCTTCCAAGGTACAAGGCAACCAAGGAATCCGAGACGCCGTCCAAGCGCTCCAGTTCATCCACGACAACATCGGCGCGTTCGGAGGCGACCCCAACCGCGTCACGCTCGCGGGACAGAGCAGTGGCGCCCACCTGATTCGCTCGCTCCTCAACGCCCCCTCAGCAGCATCCCTCTTTCACCGCGCAATCCTGCACTCTGATCCTGCCAACTTTGGCACGCAGACACTCAGCACGAGCCAGGAGGTGAGCGACTATGCACTCTCGCAAACGAACTGTTCGGATCTACAGTGTTTGCGAGCCATGACAGCAGCGGATCTGCTGAGCACCAGCACGGCGACGATGCAAGCTGGGCAGAGCATCGACAGTTCCGTGGCTGCAGGCGAGGTGTGGCGGCCCTTTATCGGCCAGCTGACGGGCGCGGCTTTCGAGGGAAACCCAAGTGCAGCGTCGACGAGCAAGCCGATCATCTTTACGAATGTCGAAAACGAAGGTGGCTCTGTCGTGGGGACCATGCTGCTTCCCACGGGGGCGAATGCGTCGACTGCCGAGTTGCAAGCGTACCCAGTGACAATGACACGCGCGCAGCTGCTCTCGCAAATGTTCAATTCTGGCCGCGGCGAATCTCTGGCCAACGCCACGCAGTACGGCATGGACACCAACACGTCCGCGTACCCCTCCCCCGCGCGCATCGAACTCTTCTCTCAATCCAACGACAGTCTGCGTCGCAACCTCGAAGCCGTGCTCACACAAGGCATGTTCATCTGCCCGACGTGGTTCAACGCCCAACGCTACACCTCCCGTGCCCCCGCCTACGTCGCACTCTTCGAAAAGGGCATGCGCTACCCGTCCAATGCAAACAACGACTACTGCACGCAAGACGGCGGGGTGTGCCACGAGGACGACATTCAGCTCGTCTTTGCTGATCCGAGCAAGGTCGCGGATGCGGCGACGCGCAAGGTGGCAAAAGAGGTGCAGGCGAGATGGGCCGCGTTCGCGACCAATGGCGATCCGAACACGGGCAAGTACGGCGGTTGGAGCAGTGTCGGTACAAGTGCGCAGAGTGCACACGTGCTCAGGCTGGGTGCGAGTGCGTCCGGATCCTCTGCGGCGGACACGATCTCGCTGCAGACGGCGCAGAATGCGGGATGTGGGCAGGTCTGGCACAGCGAGGTCAAGTTTGACTGGCAGCTGTATGGTTAGTGTTGCTGGCTGAGGCCCGCTGTTTTTTCCACTGTCGTTACCCGGTTCGTTCGCTTGCTATATACCTCTCCTTCGTATATTCTTTCGAGTCTGTGTCGCTCAGCCAGAATAGTGTCGAGCGGTGAGAGGCCAGTCAAGACACTTGTGATGTGTCCGGTAGCGACATGCCGATGGATGATCGGGAGCCCGATTCGAGATTCGACTCGGTGGCGTGATTTGAAAAGGGCGCTTTTTGGAAATCGACTAGAGATGAGCGAGGGATCGCGAATACAAATTGCCCTCGAACATGCGCCCTGATTTGAAATGCGATTCTAGTCAAAAGAAGGTGGAAGAATGAGCCCAAAGGCGGGAAAAAGCACGGGGCAGGTTGAGCCAAGAGGAACATGCCGGGGTTGATGTGAACCAAAGAGTCGATCCAACCACCATCACCCCATACCTCTTGCTTGCTCGCAATAGGTATATGCCGTCGCCAGTTCGCGCCAGTGCCACTACATCGATCCGTAGACTTTCCCAGACCGCCCGTCAGCTGTCCAACGGAATCGCCGCCTCGTCGTCCAGCCTCACCACCATGGCCTCTGCTCAGGACTACAAGACGCGCGCCGTCGGTGCGCCCAACACGCTCGACTACCGCGTCTACCTCGAGAACACCAAGACGGGTCTGCCCGCGTCGCCGTTCCACGATGTGCCGCTGTTCGCCGACGAGAGCAAGACGATCCTCAACATGATTGTCGAGATCCCGCGCTGGACCAACGCCAAGATCGAGATCAGCAAGGAGGACAACTTCAACGCGTTCAAGCAGGACACCAAGAAGGGCAAGCTGCGCTTTGTGCGCAACTGCTTCCCGCACAAGGGCTACATCTGGAACTACGGCGCCTTCCCGCAGACCTGGGAGGACCCGCACCACCTGCACCCGGACACCAAGGCCAAGGGCGACAACGACCCGCTCGACGTGTGCGAGATCGGCGAGCAGGTCGGCTACACGGGCCAGATCAAGCAGGTCAAGGTGCTCGGCGTCATGGCGCTGCTCGACGAGGGCGAGACCGACTGGAAGGTCATTGTCATCGACGTCAACGACCCGCTCGCCAGCAAGCTCAACGACATTGAGGACGTCGAGCGCCACCTGCCCGGCCTCATCCGCGCCACCAACGAGTGGTTCCGCATCTACAAGATCCCCGACGGCAAGCCCGAGAACCAGTTTGCCTTCTCTGGCGAGGCCAAGAACCGCAAGTACGCCACCGAGATCGTGCACGAGTGCAACGAGGCCTGGAAGAGGCTCATCAGCGGCCAGACCGACGCGGGCGAGATCAGCCTCACCAACTCGTCCGTCCAGGGCTCCAAGGGCTTCGTCGGTGCCCAGGACGCCGCTGTCGCCAGCGTGCCCAAGGCCAACCCCCAGGCCCCGGCTCCTATCGACGCTAGCATCGACAAGTGGTTCTTCATCTCGAGCTCGTCCAACTGAGCGGTGTTCGCCAAAGGCCCGATCGTGACGTGCCGAGTTGCAATTCTAAGAGTTTGCTCCATGATTCGGAGTGGCAAGGTGTGTGCGTGTGTCTGTTGTGAGTGAGTGTGGGCTTTACGCCGACGACTCTTGCGCAAGGCGTTGCTTCTTCCGTCGTTTCTGCAGCTTCTTCTTGCGGTTGGCTGCAGCGTTGCTGGCTGGTTTGAGCTCGGTCTCCCCCTCCTCGTCATCGCTTCCATCCTCCTCCTCCTCGGCGCTTCTCTTGCCACCCACCTCCTCCTCCGCGCGCTCTGCGTCACGCCGGACAAAACAAGCGACGAAAAACCCATTACAGCTCTCGACGTGCGGCCAATCGCCCTCGCCCGTGCCACCGGGCACACACCGAATCACACTATCCGCAACACCCTCGCTGCCGCGACACGCCGCCGCATCGCCGCGTACTGGCCAGGTCGGAACGACCTCGTCGCGCGGCGCCAGCGTCCAGCCGAACTGCCGCGCCTCGTCCGAGTGCAGGGCACGCAGGACGACGGCCTCGTTCTCGGCGGCGTGCACGCTACATGTCGAGTAGACGAGCCTGCGCAGCGCGGGGAACGCAAACGCGTGGCGCACCATGCGCAGCTGGAACTCGCCCAGCTGGTGCAGCCGCCTGGCGAGCTTCGAGGTGCTGTCGTCTGCGGGAGTGTCGGCGTCCGAGTCGTGCTCGACGTCGTCGTCCTCTTTGAGAAAGTCGAGCCGGTTCACGATGCCGCTGCCGCTGCAGGATGGGTCGAGGAGCATGTGTGTCACGAGCGGGTAGTCGGCGGGTTGCGTGGTGAGGAAGTCCCTGCGCTGCGCGTGCACGTTGCCCGTCGAGGTGGTTTTGTCCGCGAGTGCTCCGACGGCGGCGAGGCGCTTGACGAGCGTCTTGTACCGCACGGCATCGCGTTCGAAGGCGTCGATCCTGCCTGTGTCTTCGTCTGTCCGCTGTGCAAGGGAGCTTGAGCGTTTGGTGAACATGATCGCGCTCAGATGGCTCGTCTTGTTGCCCGGTGCACTCGTCGCATCCACCACACTGGCCCCCTTGGGCGGATCGAGGATATACGCCGGAAAGCAACTCGCCAGATCCTGCATGACCACCCAGTTGTCCCTGTACATCTCGCTCTTCAACAAGGCACTCGTCGCCTTGGGGTGGAACGCCAGCAGCCCAGGCACGTGCTGCGACTCGGCGAACTCCTTCACATTCCCCAACTCCTGCACGCCCGCGCCCACCTGCGTGTAGCGGTTCTCGCGCAGCCAGTCGAACACCTCGTCGCGCGTGGCACGGAGCGTGTTGATGCGGATCCAGCGCGGCATGCGCGCGGTCATCTCCTGATACAGCGCGCCCGAGCGCAGGTCCTGGATACGCGCCTTGCCCTGCCGGATCTGCAGCTTGACCAGCGCCGAGTGCAGCGACGGCCGGTACCGCTCGAGCGTCACCTTGGGCGGCCACGTCTTGCTCGCCTGGATGCCGCGCGACTGGAACAGCAGGTCGTGGCACAGCACCAGGAGCAAAGCCTCTTTGCTCGGATAGTCGCCTTTGCCGGGTTTCGCCAGAGACTTGGGTGCAACTTCTTTACCTTTGCCATTCGGCTTGGATTTGCCTTTGGCTGCGTGGGGTTGTGGCGGTGGAGTGAGCGTGAACGTGCGTTCCTCGAGCTTGAGCACTTTCGACTCGTCCAATGCGTGCGTGAGAGCGCTTCGATACGCCAAAGCGTTGATGAGGATGGCCAGCACCCTGCCCGAGTCAGGGTGCGGCGCTGCAGCTGCTTTGACCGAGCATTCGTCGCGCAGCACTCGGTCCAGCGCTTTGGCCGAGCGAATGTAAAAGTCGGCCATGGTCGAGCAGGCGGACGTGCGTGGTGGAAGGGCGATTGAAGGAGAAGAGGCAAGGGTCTTCCTTTGCCATTTCTTCTCAAACCGTGAAAATCTCTCTCCACATTTTTGCTTTTCAAGCCTCCGTCCGTGTTCCGAAGACTTTTCAGTCGACACGCTCACATCAACACTCGCTCACAGTGTTACAGTGTCAATTGCTGGTGATGAGTTGGGTATTGAACGAATGCATGCTTGACGCTCTCAGGCATGGCGAGTGGTAGCAGCGCCCGTCCCAGGCACGACGTTCTGCAGGGCAGGCGCAGCTTGAACCAGCTTCTCGACGAGGTTGTTGCCGGCAGCTTGCTCCTCTTGAGCGGGCTTAAAGTTGGTGCTGGGCGACTTGGAGAGGGCGGCACGGATGGGCTCTGCGCTGCTTTGTCGCGAGGGCGTGCGCTGTCCATTCTTGGGAGGACGCGGCGGACTGGTTGGCCTGGACGCCGAGTCCTGCGAGCCGTCCTGCGTTGGGAGTGTGGACTGTTGCGCCGACGGCACAGTGGGAGCGGCGTGCTCACCGTCATTCGATTGAGATCCGGTGGGCGTGCCGATTCCGGCCGTGTCCATGGACGGTTGCACACTGCCACTGGCGGTCGACCCGGAAATTCCGACCTGTTCCTTGATGCGGTCGACTCTGCCGTTGGCAGGAGCAGGACGAGGTGGCTCATTGTCATTTGTCTCTGCATCGGCGCCTGCTGCAAGCTCGGAGAGCTCCTTTCGCACCGAGCTTCTGCGCTGAGGAATGTCGCGAGAGGCAGGTGATGAGGCGGATGCGCTGCCTCCGTTGACGCCGAGCGTGTTGGTCGGCTTGCGGGACAGACTGGCCGATGGGCGAACGACAGCCGAGTCGTCGGAAGCGGCAAAGACAGAAGTGCGGAACGACTGGTTGCGAGAGGGCGGGGCTGGAGGCGGTGGCAGCGCTTGGGTTGCTGTGCCGGCAGCAGCAGCAGCAGCAGCAGCAGCAGCGCCAGCAGCGCCAGCAGAGCCAGCAGAGCCAGTTCCATCGACCGACGTCGAAGTGCTGGGACCTGCCGCTTCCTCAAAGATGGTGCCGTTGGTGGTGCTGGCAAGCGGCGTTTCGTTGAGGAGAGCCGCTTTGCGCTTGTGTGAATCCTCGAGGTCCTTCAAGCTCTTGAGACCGGCCGAGGACTTGGTGACTTCAGCCGGGGTGGCAAAGGAGAACTGGTCGAGCGACTTGGGCAGCTGCACCGATGCAGCCTCCTCGACGGCCTGCTCCTCCTCCTTGAACGTGGGGATCCACTGTCGTCGCTCTTTGAGGAACTTTTGCATGTCGACCGAGGTGGTGGCAGCGTCGGTGGACTTGGGGATGGCGCGCGAGGTGAGGTCGAGCTGTTCCCACTGGACGCCCTTGCCGGCGAAGAGGTCCGAGGGGCGCGGAGCAGCAGGAGGGATGCTGGACGGAGCAAGGCCGCCCGAAACACCGCTTGCCACAGCTTGAGCAGACGAGGTGCCGTTGCCAGTGCCAGCCGGAGTGCTCAACGAGGGAGTGATGGCCGAAGGAGTGACGACGGGAGGTGCGATGGGCGTGGCAGCAGCAGCAGGCCTGTTGAGGCTGGTGCGACTGGCGCGCTTGGAAGTGGCGTTGTTCAAGTAGTCCGACGAAGGCGAGCTGGTCATGTTACCGGTAGTGTTAGGCTGACCGGGCGAGCCGATGTCGACGCTCTGGGAGCCCTTTCTGCGGGTGCTGCCGAAGAACTTTTTCATGCTGGTCGAGTTGCGTGAGAGGAGCGAGGAAGAGTCGGAAGTGTGCGATGGACCACGTCGGTCGAGTTGTCCGAATTCGGGAGTGTCGCCGACCACGTCCGAGGCTTCGAGGTGATGGTTGCGGGAAGTGCGTTTCGTTAGGCTGGAGGTTTCGGAGGGGTAGGATTTGCGAGACTTGAGACCGAAGATGGCCATCGTCCTTTGTGAAAGAATCGAGCAAAGAAGGGATGGGTTGGTGATCAAGCTGGTGCGACGACTATGCTAGCCGAGAGAGAGGCAGAGGAGCGATGTTGCGCAGATGCGTTGATGTCGAAGATGGCGGGCGAATGCAAGTGTTTGGCTTGAGCAGCTCTAGATGGCATACGACGAAAGGTGGCGTGGATGGATGTGCGGATGCGGATGCTGGATGTGGCCAAGATGGTGGATGAAGTGACGTGGTGAGCAAGAGAAGGGCAAGGACGGCGCAGCGGATGAAGTGGGTGCGAAAGAGAGAGAGTGAGAGACAGTGACAGTGGGCTAAGAGTGGCGAGTGCAGCAGCGTGGGAAGGACACACGAGAGAGTCATGCGCGGGCTGCGTGCGTGCGTTGCGCTGCGTGCGTGCACTGACGGTCTATTCTTTCATCGTTCGGCCGCCCGCAAAATGCGCACAGTCTATTCTTGAATCTGAGACAGAGGCTCGGTTCGTCTAATTTCTTAAGGTGTGTGTTGGGTGGGTTCAATGTTCGCTTCCTCTGAAACAACCACTCTCGAACAGAAGCTCTCATCGACAAAGCACAGATCCATCTTCGAGTTGTGGACAAAAGGCTGAGCAAGTCTGTGACCAACCAAGCTGCTGCTGTAGCAAGCCGTGTGTGAGTCTATGCGCTGCGGCTACAAAGACGAGTTGGGCTTGCGGTCGGCCAACTTTGGCTTGAGTGGTGGCCGAGCAGGTTCGCACTGAAGAAGTCTAACAGAGAAAGCACGAAAATGCAATCGATCGATCGTTGCGGAGATGCTCCCGATATTCTTTTCCACTGAGAAGGAGCTGGAAGAAATGCAAAAGCAACGCGCAGCTTTGCCTCGCTTTTTCGACTTTGCTCTGCTGCGAAGTCGCGCGCGCGTCCGTTGTGGCTCTCTCTCTGTGCCTTCACGCTGAATTGCTTCTTTGCGCTTCGTTGTTGCAGTCGGAGCAGCGTGCGCAAAAAGTGACACTCTCTCGTCAACGAGCTGAGCGTGATTCTTCTCATCGGCACTTGACTCCACCGCCACTCCGGTTCCTCCAACAGCGCACTGCGGTCTCATCTCGGACACACCTTCCGAACCACGGCAATCCTCCTCACACAGCTGAGCAACCACGGCTGACTGACGATCGCCCATCATGTCGGGACAACAACCCGTGTTCGTCATGAACACCGGACCAGAGCGTCAGACCGGTCGCAAAGCCCAGATCTCCAATATCACCGCCGCCAAGACCGTCGCCGATGTCATCCGCACCTGTCTCGGTCCCAAGGCCATGCTCAAGATGATCCTCGACCCCATGGGCGGCATCCTGCTCACCAACGACGGCAACGCCATCCTCCGCGAAGTCGAAGTCGCCCACCCGGCTGCCAAGTCCATGATCGAGCTCAGCCGCACCCAGGACGAGGAGGTTGGTGACGGCACCACCAGTGTCATCATCCTCGCCGGCGAGATCCTTGCGCAGTCGTTGCCCCAGCTCGAGCGGGGCATCCACCCGGTCGTCATCATCTCGGCATTCAAAAAGGCGCTCGCACGCGCACTCGAGATCGTCGAGGACATCTCGGTGCCCGTCGATGTGACCAACGACAAAGACATGCTCGCACTCATCAAGACCTCCATCGGCACCAAGTTTGTCTCGAGATGGTCCGAACAGATGTGCAAGCTCGCCCTCAAAGCCGTCCGCACCGTCGCCATGGTCGACTCCTCGGCCGGTTCCTCCACCGCCGCTGCAGCCAGCGATCCCAGCAAGACGGTCGACATCAAGCGCTACGCACGTGTCGAAAAGGTGCCCGGTGGAACCATCGAAGACTGCCGCGTGCTCGACGGTGTCATGCTCAACAAGGACGTCACCCACCCCAAGATGAGGAGGCGCATCCAGAACCCACGCATCATGCTGCTCGACTGTCCGCTCGAGTACAAAAAGGGCGAGTCGCAGACCAACATCGAGATCACACGCGAAGAGGACTGGAACAAGATCCTCGAGATCGAAGAGCAGCAGATCCAGTCCATGTGCGAAAAGATCATCGAGTTCAAGCCCGACCTCGTCTTTACCGAAAAGGGCGTCTCGGACCTGGCGCAGCACTACCTGCTCAAAGCCGACATCACCTGCATCCGACGTGTGCGTAAGACCGACAACAACCGCATCGCCCGCGCCACGGGCGCCACCATCGTCAACCGCGTCGACGACCTGCGCGATGCCGACATCGGCACGCGCTGCGGCCTCTTCCACATCGAGAAGCTCGGCGACGAGTACTTTACCTTCCTTGAGGAGTGCAAGGAGCCCAAGGCGTGTACCATCCTGCTGCGCGGACCCTCGAAGGATATCCTCAACGAGATCGACCGCAACCTCGCCGACGCCATGGCCGTCGCGCGCAACGTCGTCTTCAACCCGCTCCTCGCACCGGGAGGCGGTGCCACCGAGATGGCCATCGCCTACGGCCTCTCCGAGTACGCCAAGGAGCTCGAGGGCGTCGAGGTCGGGCCCATCCGCGCCGTCTCGGACGCCATGGAGGTCATCCCGCGCACGCTCATCCAGAACTGCGGCGGCAACGCCATGAAGACGCTCACCAGCCTGCGCGCAAAGCACGCCAACGGCGAACACTCGTACGGCGTCGACGGCGAGTCCGGCAAGGTGGTCGAGATGAAGGAGTACGGCCTGTACGAGTCCGCCGCCGTCAAGATCCAGACCTTGAAGACCGCCATCGAGTCTGCGTCCCTGTTGCTGCGCGTCGACGATGTCGTCTCGGCCAAGCGCGGAAGGCAGCCGGGAGGCGGTGCTGCGCCCAGCGTGCAGGCGCCCGATGCGGGTATGGGCGAGGATGCGGGCCCCGACATGCCTCAGATGTAGAACAATCTCAGCATGACACTCTCCAGCAATGCAAAAACAGTGCTGCACACCCAGCTGCAACCAAAGCGGAACCCTTCTCAGTGTGTGTGTGCCGAGAGCAAGCGAGTGAGAGCGCACCGCAGGGTGCCATCAAAGCAGAATGCGAAAAGAGCGACAGTGTATAAAAAACGTGCGTATGCAAACAACAAGAACCGAAAAGAACGTGTGTGGTATATAGAACAATTCAAGCCTTGACGCCCGTCGACGGTGTAGGAGACGCATCTGGCTGTGCTCCATTCGGCTGCTGCGTGGCGGGCCCCTTGGCCTGATCCTTGCCGGTATCCACGAGCTCCTGCCCATCCCTGCCGCGCCAAATGCCGTCCCTCTGATCGACCATGCCGTACAGCTTCGTGCTCTGGTTGCGCGTCAGCGCGGCCATCCACTCGTCGACGATCTGCTTCGAGTCGACCATGACATTGATCTCCTGCGAGTGGAACCACGACTGCGTGTCCTGGTTGCCACTGCCCAGCACGGCCACCTGGCCGTCGAACGCCGCAAACTTGACGTGGCAGTTGCGCTGCTTCCTCACCGCATTCAGCGGGCGCGTCATGTCCTTGCCCGTGTACCAGTACACCTCGAGGTACTTCTCGTCGCCCTTGCCCTCGCGGCGCAGCTGCCTGTAGAACGCCGTGACGACCTGCTCGTTCGTGCCGCCCTGGAACGGCATCGACTCGGACTTGTCGTTGAAGCCGAGATCGAGCCACAGCTCCACCGTGACGTGCCTGCGCACCGCCGCCAGCACCGCCGCCTTGATCGGCGAAGCATTCAGCGTAGGCGACTGGATGAAAATGTGCTTCTTGGCATACCGAAACCCGGCCAGCCAAGCCGCGTCTTGCGGATTGCGGATGTCGGAATGCCCCGGCGTGCCGTGGGGTCGTCGGTTGACCAGAGCCATGGGCACAGGGTCGTGCGGCTTGTGGAAGACGTAGGGCTGGAAGTCCAACACGTCGTTGAGCGCAGACAGCTTCTCGTCCGACAGCTGCTCGGCCTTGATCTCGCCTTGCACCTTGGAGTTGTTGGCAAAGTCGAGCGATTTGGTGATGGCGGTCAGACGCTCAGCAGCGGACGACTTGGAAATCTGCGAGAGCGTACGGCGATGCACGCGGCGGTAACCGACAGAGCCAGGGACTCCGTCGTCGTCTTTAGCGATGGGTGACTGTGCCTCAGTCTCGGCGTCGGTGACGGCCTCTTGCTTGGTCTTGAAGATTTCGGTGTTGAGAGCAGGAGCAGCCGTGACCGCGCTCTCTTCTGATGGCGCGACACCTTTGCTAGCAGTCTCTTCGCCCACAACAGATGCATCCTTGTTAGTAGCTGGAGCTGCATCATCGCTACCAACACTGCTGAGAGCGGCCTTGGGGCTGCCAGAGCCCTCATCGATGGCCGTGTGGCTCGGAGCATCATCGAGACTCTCATCGGCCTCGATCGATCTGCGCCAGTTAGGCTGCTCGGTGTGGTCCTCTTCTGCCACAGCCGTGGGCACATTGACGCCCGAAGCCAGTGTCGTCTTTGGTCGCGGGTTGCGCCTCACCTCCTGGGCAACGTTCCTGGAGCTACTCGGGCCGAGACCAAACACCTCGAGCGCGCCCTCGGCCCATGCAGGTGGCTTGGTGCCTTCCTTCTTCATGAGCGCCTCGACAATGTCGGCAAAGTGTTTCCTGTGATGCGGCTGGTGTGCGGGCTCGGCCTTTTCGGAAGGTTGCAGCTCAGTTTCTGCCTTTTCGCTCTTGTGCAAGGTGCTGCTCTGGAAATGGCTGAATCGCTCGCCGAGCACCTTTTGGGCCCACAGCGCACCGGCATTGCGTGCAGCCTTCTCGCCATCGGCATGATGCTCGCTCGGGGGCAGACGAATGGCGGGAGCGGCGCCCTTGGAGCCAAAGCTGTCGCGACGCATGACCTGGTCGACGACGTCTCCAAAGTGGAACGCGATGGGGCTCTGCAAGCTCCTCTCCTTTTCGACTTCGGTGGCGGTGTCCTCGTCGTGGAGACGCTGCCTGACGTTGAGTGCGAGCTGCTTGAGCTTTTCGACGGTGAGCGAAGGAAGTGTGCTCTCGCTGCCGGTCATGAAAGCGGATGGTGACGGTGCTACGGGTGCAGGGGCAGTCAGGCAGGGGAGCGGAGGCTGGAGTCGGTTGCCCCAGCTGATGAGTGCATGGTCGTAGATCGAGTTGACAATGTCACCTTCGAGACGAACGCAGGCTTCGACGTTGGGGCGATCCTGGATGTTGTTCGAGTTGATGAGGGCCACTTGGCGGTCGACGATGAGGAGCTTTGCGTGGAAGGTGCCCATCAAGGGACGGTGGTAGTTGAGGATCTCCATGGTCAAGTTGGGGATCTCCTTCTCGGTGGGCAGGCCGTTGGACTTCCACATGCTCGGCGGGACGGGCTTGCGCAGACGGAAGAGGTCGGCCAAGGTTTGCGGGCCTCGGTCCCACATGAGTTTGACGACGACGCGCTCTTCGGGGTTGGGAGGGCCGAGCTCGATGTCGTCCTCGTCGACACTGTTCTCTGGTCGTTTCGAATCCGTTTCTGCACGAGCGATGGAGCCAGGCGCACCTTGCTTCTCGAGCAACTGATCCTGCTGCTTGGCTGCGGTTTCTTGTTGTGGAGTGTTGGATGGGTTGACTGCAGCAGTGGACTGCCCCTTGCGTCGAGCCTCGAGGGCTTGCAATTTGCGCCGCTTTTGGACACGGTTGTTGAGCTCGCGAAGCGCGTCGGCGATGCGGTCGACGTTCTTGCCGCCTTGCCAGTAGTTTGTGAGGAGGATGACCTCGCGGCGAGCAGCGACGATGCAGTCGTAGTAGTGGCCAATGATGTCGGGGCCCGTCGAAAAGATGGAAAGGGGTGCGATACCTGTGGTTGCGAGCAGAGGAGGCGAGACGACGCCGGACATGGGGTTGCGAGGCAGCGGGAGGAGACAGTCGGCGAGGATCATGAGGTAGAGCCGAGATGGCCCACCTTCTGCCGTCGACTTGTATCCGAAACGGAGTCGAACGCGCTCGAGCTCGTCGTCGTCCGGCTCGCGATTGCCATGATGAACGGCGCCCTTGTCCCAAACCCAATGCTTGTGTCTGCCTTCTTCGAGCTGCTCCTTGATCTTGAAGCGGAGGACGCCACGCTTGGCAGCCGATGGAGCTGGGAAGAGATGCTTGGCGGCCTGCGACGGTGGCAGAGTGGGGTCGGCTGCGACTGCGGATGTGATGGTCGGCTGCGAGGATTGCGGTCGCGAGTCTTGGAAGGGCCCGACTTGAGAGCCAGCAGAGAGATGTGCCTTCTCTGCGGCCTCCTTGCGCACTTGCGAAGATCCACAGACAGGCATGTTGGCTGTGAGTCGGTGCCAGCCAAGGCAAGCAGGTCAGACGAGCCGTTGTGCTCTCGGAAGCTTGGATGCTTTGGAATCGGCGAATTGCTGTGGATGAAGGAGCGACAGTTGTGATGAGTGTAGGATGTCGAGAATGAGGAGCAAAGCAGAAGCACTGGTTGGTGATGAAGAGGAAGGGCCGACCGAAATGAGGGTTGCAACAAAGCCAGCGTCAGCCGAGTGGGGAATTGCGGTGGTGGAAGCTGCAGCCAAATTGCATGCAGTGGAGGAACAGGGCAAGAGAGTAAGCGAGGCATCACACCGGCCGCCTCTTTTGACAGTTTCAATCACTCACTCGCTCTCCTCACTTGTCACGCATTCACACGTTCTCGAACAACGAACGCAACAACGCGAATGTGCGGCAGTGCTGCCGATCCACTGAGTAGCTTAGAGCGATGCAGGCCAGTTCGGATGATACGATGACGGATGGCGCGAAGAGGCGGTGCGTGGGAGAAAGTCGAGAGAGCGTCCAGGGTCGAGGGTCATCGAGGCCAGAGCGAGGCGGCAGGCCCGAGCTCGCTCAGCGGGCAGTGCCGTCGACGTGCCGGTCTCCCCGCCGCATTTTCTCACACTGGAAATTGCACATGCCGAGAAAAAGCGCCAGTTTGGCAGAGAGAGGCACTCACGCGCTTGGCGATATCCACCACAGCCTGTGACGATGCCGAGATGCGAGCCAAGCCACCTTGGCGCGACAAGAGTGGCGGTTCGCTGCCTCTCGCATCGCTAGTCGACCATTTTGTTCTTTTCAGAAGTCTTGATCAACGCTCAGACAAAAGCTTCAATCGAGTCGCACGCAATGCAACCGACCGGCGGGATGCGCAACGAGGCTGCATCTGCAGACTCTTCTTCAGCTCTGAACAAATGCAGTTGGCTGTCTGTATCTTCGGCCCTTGCTCCTCCGAGATGAATCGGAGCCCACCGAATGCAGGATCGGCGAGGAGGCCTTTTTGTATCGTGTTAGAGCGACAAAGAGTTTGAGCTGCTCTGGAAGAAAATCAACCAGAAATCGGAACTCGGCGCGAAACGGTGTCTGCTCGCATGACACTGCAAGATGAGTCGAGAAGATTCCAACACTCTTCGACACCATCACCTTCATCATCAACAGCAGTCGCAGTTCTTCATCGAGAATGGCTTCTCCATCGGCTGCAGCGCCAGCAGCGGGCGCCAGCTCCTCCGACCCAGCACACATCACCTCCAAGATCCACGCAGCTTCCGCTCGCGATGCCCCCTTCTGGTCCTTCGAGTTCTTCCCGCCCAAGACCACACAGGGTCTCGCCAACCTCTACAACCGTATCGCTCGTATGCGTGCCAACTTGGACCCCAGCTGGATCCACGTCACATGGGGAGCAGGCGGTACAACAGGTGGCAAGTCGCTCGAACTCGCCGGTAGAATACAAAAGGGCAAACTGGACCCAGACGTCGAGGTCGTCCAAAACGAAGTCAAGCAGATCGGTTCGGGCGCACAGCAGCACATCGAGAACGTGCAGGGAGGCGAGCCATGGGAACAGGCAGGTCCCGATGCGTGTGATGTCTGTCTGCATCTCACCTGCACCAACGTCGAAAAGAGCAGCCTCGACCAGACGCTCGAGACCGCAAAGCGTCTCGGCATCAAAAACATCCTTGCTCTGCGTGGCGATCCACCAAGAGGCGAAGAGTACTGGGTAGCAGCCGACGAACGCTTCCAGCACGCCACCGATCTTGTCCGCTACATCCGACACAACCACGGCGACTTCTTCTGCATCGGCGTAGCAGGCTATCCCGAGGGTCATGCCGACTACGTCGACAGAGATGTCCAGCGCGACCTCCGCTATCTCAAGGAAAAGCAGGATGCTGGTGCACAGTACATCGTCACCCAACTCTTCTACGATGTCGACCAGTTCCTCAGCTGGTACAAGGACTGCCGCGACATCGGCATCACAATCCCCATCCTCCCTGGCATCATGCCCGTCCAGAACTACTCGAGCTTCCGACGCATGACCAACCTCTGCAAGGTCCAAGTGCCCCAGCTCATCCTCGACGCGCTGGAGCCCATCAAGAGCGACGATGCTGCCGTCAAGGAGTACGGCGTCTCGCTCAGCATCCACATGGTCGGGCGCATCTTTCTCGAATCCGACATTCGCGGCTTCCACCTCTGCTCGCTCAACTTGGAGAAGAGCATCGAACGCATTCTCGAGGGCTTGGGCTGGAAGACCGACTTGGGAGCGCAGCCGGAAGGCGAAGCGAGGCTCAGAGGCATCCCTGCCCACCTGCACCTCGAGGCGACCAAGAACCAGATGCTTTCCGACCGCACCGGTGCCAACACGCCCAAGGACTTTAAGGTGACCACCCAAGAAGCGCTCGCGAGGACGTTGGCGAGAACGTCGAGCTCGTACCAGGTGCCAGAGACGAGCACGTGGGACGAGTTCCCCAACGGTCGATACGGTGACTCGCGCAGTCCAGCGTTCGGCGAGATGGACGGCTACGGCGTCAGCCTCAAGGTGCCACCGCAGGACGCACTGCGCATCTGGGGTCACCCGGTGACGCTCGTCGACATCTCCAAGATCTTTGCATCCTACCTCGAGGAAAAGATCTCGTGCATCCCCTGGTGCGATGCGCCGCTCATGAACGAGACGCTGCAGATTCGCGACCATCTGCTCTCGCTCAACCGTCTGGCGGAAGGCGCTTCGCAATCCGGCAAAGGCTGGTGGTCCGTCGGCTCTCAACCTGCTGTCGACGGCGCTCCTTCCACGGACCCTACTTTCGGATTCGGCCCACCGGGCGGCTTCATCTTCCAAAAGTCCTTTGTCGAACTCTTCATGTCGACGGCGGACAAGGACAAGCTCGTGGCCCGCATCGACGCGCTCGGCACCAATGCGCAGATCACCTACTTTGCCAGCAACGCTCGGGGCGACTTCCAGTCGAATCTGGGCGATGGAGAAGCCAACACGGTGACATGGGCCGTGTTCCCCGGAAAAGAGATCGTGCAGTCGACCATCATCGAGAGGGAAAGCTTCGAGGCGTGGAGGGATGAGGCGTTCGAGATCTGGGGCGAGTGGTCGTTGTTGTTCCCCAAGCAGTCGGCGAGCCGGAAGCTGATCGAGCAGATCAAGGATGGCAGGTGGTTGGTGACGGTGGTGCATCACGACTACAAGCAGACCGAGGCGCTGTGGCACTTTTTGGCCGAGTAGACGCACCCGCGCGAATGGAACACAAAGTGTCAAGACATGAATTGCTTGGGTTTGCGTTTCAGCTGCGATGATGATGGTGAGGACACGGGTGATGGCGGACACCGTGATCAATCGATGTCATGGTCGACGTCGAGGTGGTTTCCCAGTCTTGGTCGCGATGAGCATCAGCACCGCAGCAGGATGCGCAGCACTGGCGGTCGTGGCGATGCATCGAGTGGCTAGCATGGCGATAAGCCGAGTGCGAAGGATGTTTCGAGGCATGATGGTGGTTGCGATGACGATCTCTGTGATCGAGAGAATGATACCTGTGGCGCTGTTTTGGATGGTGATGCTTTGCGCCGTGATCGCATAAACCACCTCCGCAGCTTGCATAGTGAGCAGTGGAATCGTGCTTGTGTTTGGCGCTGCTGCATCCGGCATTATTGTCTTCTTCTTTCGCCTTGTCTTTCTTCTTGTCGGCTGTACCGGGGGAAGCGACGCCGAGTGCCTGCAGAACTTGAACCAGTTCCACCGTGCCATGCAACGAAAGCTTTGGCGCTTCACAACAGGGTTTCGCAGTAGCATCAATGACGGGCTTTGCAGCGGCAGGAGCTTCCTTTTTGGCGGCAGCTTGAGGTTCAGCTTTCTTGTCGTCTGCTTTGGCTGCGGGAGCGTCCTTTTTGTTGTTGTTGTTGGCGTCGGCTTTCTCGTTAGCTTTGCCTTTGTTTTGTGCGTCGTTTCCGCCTTGTTTGGCAGCCTGGTCGTTCTTCTTGCCTCCTCCTCCCTGGTCGTCCTTCTTGTCATCCTTCTTGTCCTCTTTCTTTTCGTCCATCTTGTCATCCTTCTTTTCATCCTTCTTCTCTTCCTTCTTGTCGTCCTTCTTGTCATCTTTTCCCTTTCCTCCTCCTTGCTGCTGCTGCTGTTGCGGTTGATCTTTGGGCTTCTGCGCATCTCCACCACCTTTCTGCTTGCCACCACCGCCACTCGCGCCATCGACCAACTCGACCTTGCCATCAGCGTGAACTTTCAAGAACGGCGCATCGTGGGCGGGAGCAGGCTTCAGCTCGATCTTGCCCGACTTGGGATCAAACACGACGTACTGCGGGTTGGTTGCGTTTGCGCCCGCTTTGGCTACGTACTCCTGCCACAGCTTTGCGCCGGACCATTCTTCTGCTTTGTTGTTGTTGTTCGCGGCTGGTTTGTCTTTGTTGTCTTTTGCGTTGGGTTGGGTGTTCTTGTCGGCAGGTGGTTTGGCGGCGTCTTTGGGCTGCGCTTTGGCTGGGTCGTCCTTTTTGGCAGCGGCAGCGGGTGGGGTGGAGGCGAGGTTGTGCAGCGGCAGCGACTCGGCTTCGGAGCGACTGGCGCACGCGAGCACGGCAGAGAGCAGCGCAGCTACGCCCAGGATCAGACCCAGGATGAGGCCGGCGACTGCTGCAGCTGCCATTGTAGATCAGTCGACTGCGATGTATCGGGGAGCAGTTGGTGTGCAGGATGGAAGTCGAGATGGTAGAAAGACGTTGTCCGAATGCTCTACTCTCATCAGCTCTCTTGTGTAAAGGAACGCACGCACACTCGACACAAGGCATTCAGTAGAAGTTGCAGGATTAAGTTCAAGCGTGCGCAGAGGTGCTGATAGCTGGAAATGAAGTCTCGCAGCAGCGTGCAAAACCTTGTGGTCGCCATGCGTCCGTCCAACAGCGGAGAGAGAGGCGCAGACGAGCAGAGTGCATCGGGCAATGGAACCCGATTCGACTGCAACTCAGCTGCTGCTGCTGCTGCGTGAAAGAGCCAGTTGAATTTCCCCTTCTGTCCTGCACGGCAAAGACCAAAATTTAGAAAGTGGAAAGAAAAAGAAAGCTGCTGTAGGCGTCGGCAAGTCCATGCAGCGTCGATTAACTTACCCCGACACTCTGAGGTTTGGCGCCCAATTTGCAGCGGGAGTTGAATTTTCAGCAGAAAACTCGCAGGGCTGCTTGGCTGCTGTTGATCTCCCCGCACAGCGAATTGCCCCGGATTTGGCTCTGGCTTGGATTCGTTGTTTCCCCATCCGAGCTTTTGATCGTCTTTTGTGGTTTGTCGTGTGGATGTCGCACCCTTTCCTCGCCACCACCACCATCGACACCAAAACCTACATCAACATCCGGGTCTCGCTGTCCTCACTTTCGGAAACGTACAAGGGTGCAACTCGATTCTCGTGACAAGCAACTTTGCACAAGCGCCGCGGACAGGACCAAGTGGGCTTTCGATCCATTCCCCCACTTCACATCGCAACAATGACGCGCATCTCGACGACGACGCTGCTCGGTTTCTGCCTGCTGCTCGCAGCACTCTGCGCCAACCCAGCGCTGGCACAGCAGGGCGCGCCTCCATACACCACCAACAACGCGCAATCCGCCTGTGTGCAGTTCGGCTCGTGCTCCACCGCGGGCGGCAACGGCGTCATCACCGCCACGCAGAACGCTCCCGTCACCAAGCCCGCGGGCACACCGGCGCTGGCCACGTACACCACGCTCAACTCGGTCTACCTCTCGTCGCTCGCCGCTGCGGGCGCCAGCGCGGCGTACTCGGGCGGCCCGAGAAGCAGCGCTACTCCGCTGACCAGGACCGTCGGCGGTAGTGGGAGTGGAAGCGGAAGTGGGAGCAGCGCGAGAACCAGCTCGACTAGCAGCATGGGTACGCTGGGAAGCTCGAATGGCGCCAGTGCCATGTCGTTGAACGGTGCAGTGCTGCAGTTGCTTGCGCTGAGCTCGGCTGCTGTCGTCGGTGCGGCTCTGCTGCTTTGAGCGGCGTTGATGCGCGAGACTCGATCGAACATTCGACTGGCATGTGTTGATCGAACCTGCAGAAGTCCAAGCACCGCGCTCTGGATTCAAGCCTTGCCTCAGCCGGCTCACCTCCGTTTGAGTCGGCTCCTCTTTCCTGCTCACACTATTTCGGAAGGCACCCGGCTTCAATCACTCGTTTACTCATATCATCACTCCTTTCTCCTGCCAATAGTAGCCTCGTTCCCCTTCTCTGCTCCATCTACACTCGTTTTGGCTCCGCTTCGATGCACGGGCCCTGGATCGATACCCTTCCATTCTAATATGATGCGTTGGCCGGCTTATCTCTGGATGTGCAAACGTGGTCTGAGCCTCCAGACTGCAGCGATCGGAGGCTGTGAGCAGCGTGCGACAAGACGCTCACAGATTGGAAGGCGACACTGGAAAGGATTGCGAAGAATCAGTTGAAGGGTTCGGATTGATGATGGACGTGTGTCTAGCTACAGAGGGGAATTTCCAGATTTTCTAGGTGCAGTGACATGCGCCGTGCTCAAATCCTGGCTGGGAATTTCGTGCCAAATTCCTAGTACTGCGCATGTCACCTCCATGAATTAGGCACTCCTGGTACTCAATTTCCCTGCCAAAATTTCCCACCAAAATCCAACCAAGACGCGTGCCTAATTCCTTCAACTGAATCAAAGAGGAAATGGGGCGTAGAAAATGTGGGTCGGAAATGCAGACCGAAAAGCAGACCGACAGCCTCGTTTTGGACGCAGATACATTGTCGCCACCGTCAATCGAGACGAAAGCGGGTTTATTCAGTGGTCAAGCCACGCTGCCAATTCGTCCTCCATCCAGTATCGCACTGATTCAATGTTTGAACTTTGCAATGCCCATCACGAGGAATGTTCATTCAACCATTGCTCTTTAACACACAGATCTACAGCTGCAAACGACGACAGCACCGGTACAGAAAGAGGGAAGCGCGAGGAGGGCGCGGCGCGTTTCTACTCCTCCATTTTTACACTTTGCGAGCCAGAGGCGGGAGGACGAGTTGCAGCAAGAGGCATCTCTTCGTCATCGAGACGCTCTCCATCTTGTTCTAGAGCCGGCAGAAGAGGCTCGCCGTTTCTCCAGAGAGCCACCGGCCGATGGCCCGTACCCACTTCCACCTTATTCTCCTCGCACCATGCTTCCCACAGCTGCATTCGCTGCGGGAAGTCTCCCAGCTTGGCGAAATCCATGACGCGAATACAAAGGCTATTCTTGCCGGCGGTAATGGACGACAGACCAATTGGTACCTTGTCACTTGGTGTGCCAAGTATCGCCAACTCACAACTCTGCAGCGCCTGCTTGTTGGGCGTCCGACACTGATTGACCGTCGTCATCAATGCCATTGTCGTTCGACAAGCTCCCATCATCATCTCCACCAGTCTGCGCGGACAAACTTTCGCGTAGGCGCTGCCTTCTGCGCTTTGCAGCCTCATTCCTCTGACCGAGGCGTTTGGCCCTTTTGGTCATCGGACGCGAGATCGTCTCGGCTTCTCGCTGGAGTCGCTGGAGTCGAGCATTCTCCTCCTCCTGCCGTTCCTGGATCTCCCGCCTCCTCGAATAGATGTCGTGGACCCTGGTTTCAGCCAGACCCACAATGTCGTCCAAGGACATCTCCCTGGCCTCAGAATAGGTTGGCAGCCAGCATCCCTCGTAGCCTATGACGTCGCCATCCTGCTTGAAATCCTGATCAGAGCTCTGTTGGCGAAGCTCGTCCCACTGAGACTCCTCAGTAGCATAGCGCTGCCTCGTCGAAGAAAGCCAGGTCGAGTTGCTCTTGGACCAAAACTGCCCAAGGACGGCCTTGAGCGCCAGACACGCAAGGTGCCTGTGAGAGCTAAACGCGTCCATAAAGTCCTTCCTCACCCGGGCAGTGGCGGCAGAAGAAAGCTCAGCAGAGGAAGCTTGAGTCGAGACTTGGTTAATGCCCGTGTTCGAGTTTTTCCTGACGATATCCACAAGACTGTATATGTACTCCTCCGGTGGATCGTACCAGAGCCGGATGAGCGGGTTTGCCAAGGTGATCTTGCGTGCCAAGTCCATGTGATCGCCACTTGTGTGCTTGAAATCTCTTGAGACGCATCCTTCTCCGGTTCCGAGAAGTTCGAGAGCGACAAACGCCTGGTAGACAGTGACCAAGGTACGCTGCACCAGAGCTTCATCCGTCTTGGTAAAGCCCAGGCGACGGATGGTCTCCTCCGGCGAGCAGTACCCCTTCTTATTCTCCTCGTTGGGAAGAGTGAGACCGCGCGAGAAAATATCGTTCTTGGCTCGGTCGATGTAGCCATAGGGATACTTGTCGCACATGAACTCCCAAATGGGCTGACCCTCCTTGGCAACGGCGTCATATTCGCCGAACTTCTGAAGCTCGCTGCATAGGCAAAAAGGAGCGTGGATAGTCTGTCAGCAATGTTAACTCATATGGAGGACAACAAACAAAACGGAGAGGCAAACAAAACGGTTTGGTGGACCATCCAACAGCGGAGCGGGACACCAAACAAAACCGGTTTGTAGGCAATGCCTTTCGAATGAAGACATCTACGACGCCACACCAACACCACGCAGATTGCAAAACCCACGAAGCCACAACAGAAGGAACGTATCGAGATGACAAGAACTTACGCAGAGAACGAAGACTTTGCAACCTGTATCTCGGCACGCTTGCCTGAGTTGATCCGCTTCTCCTTTGAGCGCGCTGCTCGCTGTTTGCCGAGCTCAGGAAGCGTAGTGGTCAAAGTGGCAGCTGCATTGGTGGAGGCCGCCGATTCTGTCTCTGTAACGGATCACAGACACACTTGGCACCATAGACACATTCCAACACGCACCTGTATGGTATCCCACACCACTCCAGCTGCACCACTCCAGTCACACCGCTTGGGCTGCACTGTAACAGGTCCTGTAGCCCGTCTCCAGCGGTCTTGCCATCAAGCTACAGGGAAGCAGCAGAAGAGACACAGCTCATGTGCCCACGCTACAGCAGAGCACTTAGCATTTCAGCGATGGCGGCCCCAGGGGCCCAAACATATATATAGAGCTTGCTTCACCTAGTTCAGCTCACTTCTTTTGATTCTACCACCACCATCCTTCCTTTGTACATTCTTTTACCAAATCTCATTCTGTTCCACTCTCCCCTGTGGCCAAGCCTGATCAGCTTGACCTGTATCCTGACCTATCGGACACGAGTAGAAGGCTATCTTGGAGACGCCCGCTACAGAAGAGCACCGGAATATGCGGCGTAAGAGACCATCGACGGACCCTATCGCGGAGCCTTTCGCCTCGGTCCTTTTCGTCGCCACCAAAAAGATTCAAGAACTGGATCTTTTCCGCGACCAGGTGGCGAGCCAAGTAAGCGCAGACCAACGTGTGCACGCAGAAGATGATGATCTTGTCGAGCTCCTCACCTGGAGCAGCAGTCGGAGGTAGCTGATCATCGGAGAGGGTGCCGAGCTCATGGACTTCAGCAGAGGCTCCAGCCTCTGGGCGGCAGCTCGTTTCAGCGTCGCAAGCATCTTTCGGTGAGATGCACGATGAGGTGCATGGTATGTCGGAATCAAAGCGCAACGCTGCGACGAGAGGCTCCGGCTGAAAGTGGTGGCTGCCTACAAATGCATTTTGCACGAGGCTCAAACTGAATCTCGCAGGCAACGTCTCGGTCAAAACCGTTTTGTGTCGGAGCATCGGTTTTGAGACCAAAGGATACAGCCACCAGTCGACCAGCCTCTCTGTGCCTCGATCTCTTTCTCGGACACGGTTTCACCTTGCTCTTTGTGCTGGAGCTGATATCTGCCTTGAGCATCGAAAATGATCCGACGAGCGTGCCACACTGCAACGAAAAGGTGATGCCGTCCTGGTCTGCTGTGTCGGTCTTGGCTCTGGTAAAGCTCTTGCGGAAACCGAGCTGAGACAGGTCAAGCGGAGCCTTGGTCTCCAAGAGGTCTCTGGAAGGAAAGGACGAAGGTGGGCGCAGCTTCGACGGAATCGCGCTCTTTGAAGTAGTCAAAGATGAACGGAAACGCGCGCAAGCACTCGTCCGCCGACAGTGTGCTGTCTCGACCAGCCACGTCGACCTGAAACGTTTCAGTGTCCAGCTCGTTCTCAATGCAGCCTGCGGAGGTCTTGAGGTCCGACTCCACCACAAGAAGATCGTCCAGAGGAGCTTTGAGAGGAACGATTGCTCCTGGTGCCTCGCGCAATTCCTGCAAGTTGTGGATCTGCGTCCACTTGCTATGCTCGCACATCGTGTTCAACGAGTCTGGTTTGAAGCGCTCGTCGTCCTCATTCACTAAGGGAGCTGGTCCACCGTGATCTTCGCCTGATATGCCTTCGTCGGCGTTCCGTGCCACCTCGGCCTCCTCGCCTTTCCTTGAGCGCTTCCTGCTGGCGTCGGCGCCTTCTCACCCCTGCGCTTGGCTTCTTCGTTTGGCGCAGTATCCACATCTTTCTGCGATGCAGCCATGCGAGCCTTTTCGGCGTCCCCCTCCGCATGGAACTGGTCACTGCGTGCAGAGATGCTGGCTAACTGCCCTTTGGAGAGGTCAATCACGTCCTCCAGCTCCATTTCCATGGCTTTGGAGTACGGGGGCAGCCACGTCCCTTCGCAGCCTTCCTCGTCTCGTCGCTCGTTGAAGAAATTGTCTCGGCTCTGGAGCTTACGCAGAGAACGCAGACTTTGCAGGCTGTACCTCGGCACGCTTGCTCGAGTTGATCCGCTTTCCCTTTGAGCCCGCCGCTCGCTGTTTCCCGAAGAGTAGTGGTCGAAGTGGAAGCTGGGTCGATAGAGGCAGTCGCTGCCGTATCGCTGTTGGACGCTGACGGTTGCGCTGTATCTTCCACGACATTACAGAAGACGTGAATCATCGCCTTCTTCGACGACAAGCTAATACGCTGCCTTCTCTCCCGATGGCGGAGCAGTCTGAGCGGTTGGTGGGAAAGATCGGTGACGAAAAGAAGGGGGGTCACGCCCCCTGGTCGATGCAAAAGCCATCCTGTGAGTCTGTAATCCCTTCCTCGTGACTCGACAGTGCTGCGGTCCATCGACGAAGGGACTTGGAACTTTGTTCGTGGCTAGACTGAGCAAAAGCGCCTGTCAACGAAGGGCAAAAGACTCGGTCGCGATGGCCTGCCAATGTCTTCGTACGGTTCTCTTTGCTCGCTTCGAGTACCCTGTCGATTCCATCTATTCCCTTCCTTCACTCTGTCGGCCAGCCATTTCACCAACATCAACACTACGCCTATCCTTGAGCGTCGACTTCTCCTTCTCAACACATCTGATCTACACGACGTCTCCAAAGCTAGGGTTCTGCGTTTTCGTGGCCGGCTCGCTTCCTCGTACGGCTTTGGGCCAGCACCTGTGTCGCTCGTCACGGTTGGTGATTGACGTGCCAAGCCACTCTGCTGGGGTCCTCCGGAGATCCCAGCTGGCCTTCGAGCACTTTGTCGAACATCTCGCCTATCGCAGTCTTAGGGACTCTCCTAGCAGGGCAGAATTCGATGCCGCTGTGGCGGACTGCACGCAGCGCATCAAGTCGGGAGGCCTTTCCGACACCATTCTCGGCAGCAAAAGGGTGTGGGTCACCTACCTTCATATCTACGACATGACGGGCATATAAAAACACGATCGAGCACACGAACCTGCGCAAGCATTACCCTGATCCTGCTGTAGCCACATCAGGTTCAGGTTCAGGTTCGTCGCTTTCCACTCATGCGGCCACTTCCAGCTCGGGTAACACTTCTGGTGCATGAGCCGCTGGCAACGTACCGCTCGATGTCAGTGGCACAGGCCTCGATTCGCCCCGAGGCAACCTCAGGGCTCAAGTCTCCTTGGCGGAAGACGAAGATGACGGATACAACGCCACAAGCCAAAGGCCGTCCGTCTCTGCTGTCAATGCCTCTTCAGCGATGGAGCAGGGCCTTCCTGAAAGCGAGGATGAAGCAATGCCTGAACTTGATGCTGGCGACCTGGCCCTTGCAAACTCCATCACGAGCTCTCCGAATGCCACATCCTTGGCAGTCAAAACTGTCGTGGCAAGATTCCGGGACGGTTTGCGTCAGCTTCGCAGGGGAATGGTGTCAATCAAGCTGTGCGGCTACACCGAAGCCGGCGATCAAGAGTTTTTAACAGGGGCACAGCAGTTCAAGCAAACACGCAGGAAAGTCTGGTCATCTATATTTCCTCGCCGACACCGCCATCAGTGACAAGGACAGGCCCAAGAGCAACGACATGGTCTTTTCGGTGGTCGCACTTGGCATCTTACCGGGTGCCTTCAAGGATGATGTGCTTCATTTCTTTCGCGATGGCGAAGATGGCACGCACAAGCTCGAGGCTTGAGGCTCAAACAAAGGATACGACGAGCTTGCCATCGAACGCAAGTACATCGATGCTCCCGTCTTGATCAGCTGCAGGACCACTCCTCGTCATCCTGAGTCTGATCTTCCATACACCTCTTCCGCACCCGCTGCTTCATGCCTCTGACACACCGGCTTGGGGTGAGTACAGCCGTGGCTTGACCACGGCCGTGCTGAATCGGGCCCTTGACACCATCCCGAGTGCGCCTGGGGTTGGAGACTCCTGTCACCAGCCAGACGTTCAGAACTTCGTACTCATTCAAGATTGATACTGGAGGGCGAGTTCCCAACAGCAATCGACTCGTGGTGATCAACATCCGACGTGAATTTGACAACTGGAATCGTTTGTGAGGAGGATTCGGCGTCGGATGGGGCGAGTCTGCATGTGTTTGCGATGCCATCTCAGTTGGAGAAGGAGGGCAAACCCATTGTCCATGCGAACCGCCTGCGATAAAGGAAAAGGGCGAGGGTGCCTAAACCAAGATTGCTGCCTTTGGCGTGTGGTGCAGCACCTGATCACGTCACAGGATCGAGATGGATTGGGCACGACGAAGCACTTGAGCCAAACAGGATCTTGCCGCAGAGTGGACGTAATCACACCAGCCAGTAGGTTGTTGGAGGCATGCGCCAGCACACGCATGAGAGAGCGTACGAGGCAGTCAACTGCAGAGAGAAAACCCCCAGCCAACTTGACCCGCTAGACCGCACAAGCGAAAGCTCTCACACGAGAACGCCGTGCTGCGCTGACTCGGCATTGCGATTGGCGATTCCAGCTGCCGAAACACCACACGAGCGAGCCACGACCAAAATAGCAAAGGCAGGGCAGCGGGCAAGCGGGCAAGCGGGCAAGTGGGCAAGCGAGCAAGGCTTAGAGAAGAGAAGCGTGCGGATCGGAACGTCGCAACCGGCGGCCTGCAGGCGATGCGTCATCGAACGGCAAGCTGCGAAGCACCCTTGCGCGATTTTTTTTTTTTGCATTTTTCGGCTGATGACTGCTGACGTGCATGCATCTGCAGTGGCCGGCAGAAGGCACGTTTTACCGGCAGCAAATTCCAACGAGAATCAGAACCGCAATATCAACACACCATCGAAGCATGCTTCTTCGACACAGAACGACGTTCCAGAACGTGATCCACGGGCAGCAAACAGTGCGGCAAATGGTCTCTGCAGGACTGGCAAAAAAGGACGAGGGAAGCATTGCTGCAAGCTCGGAGCCGCGGAAGAGGAGCAGAAGATCAATTTGGCAGGCATCACGCCGAGGTGTTTTGCTCGGCATGCGCAGTGGGACAGTGTCGTTTGGGAGCTGCAGCTGCTGGTCTGTGCAGAAAAAGTTCGAGGCTGGAGAGGAAAGGACCCTTTGGAATTCCTTCTTGCCGTGACCGTGACCGTGACCGTGACTGTGACGGTGCGTTTGGCTGGCTGTGCTTGCGGCTGCTGCTCATCTTCTGACAGTGTTCATGTGCCCAATCGTCGGCCCGTGGGTTGAGAGTGAGAGACCGACCTTTCCGCTGCCCACAACGTGGTCACACAGTCAGCGAGCGGTGCTGCGAGATGGCTCTGACTGCTCTGCTGACTGTGCGCTTTCGAGAGAGAAGCCCGCCGAGTGAGGTGACGCAGCGAGTTCAGAGTTCATATATAATAAAGACCGACCAGCCAGCTTCGGCTCTCTCACCTCTGCGCATCCATCCTCGCATCCTCGCATCCTTCAGCCACACCACCCGCCTCCTACTCCAAAATGTCTCTCAGCAAGCACGTCGACCCCGAGGAGCTCATCGAGCAGGCCGCCGACCACCCCATCCTGGGTCTGCTCGAGCACCCTGCCGGCAGGCACGCCCACGCTTACCACCGCGGCGCTCACGCCGGCCGATACAACACCGAGCCCATCCCCAAGTACAAGATCCCTCAAAAGGGTATCGATGCCGATGCTACTTACCAGGTGAGTGATATGCGATGCTCTGCTCACAGAATCATCCAGCTGACCCCTTCCGACGCTCCCAACAGCTGATCAGCTCGGACCTCAGCCTCGACGGCAAGCCCACGCTCAACCTCGCCTCGTTCGTGCACACCTGGATGCCCGACCAGGCCACCAAGCTCATGACCGAGACCATGAACATCAACATGTGCGACCAGGACGAATACCCGGCCACCATGGCGATTCACGCGCGCTGCATATCGATGCTCGCTGACCTCTGGAAGGCGCCCACCGAGAAGGACGAGAACGGCAAGCGCAAGCCCGCCATGGGTGTCGCCACCACGGGCTCGTCCGAGGCCATCATGCTCGCCTGTCTCGCCGCCAAGAAGCGCTGGCAGCACAGGATGAAGGCGCAGGGCAAGTCGTTCAAGGAGCCCGGCCCCAACATGGTGTTTGGCTCCAATGCCCAGGTGGCCATCGAGAAGTTTGCGCGCTACTTTGACGTCGAGGAGCGTCTGGTGCCCGTGAGCCACGAGTCGCGCTACTGCCTCGACATCCACAAGGCCATCGACATGGTCGACGAGAACACCATCGCCGTCGTCGTCATCCTCGGCTCCACCTACACGGGCCACTACGAGGACGTCGAGGGCATGAGCAAGCTGCTCGACGAGTACCAGCAAAACACGGGCATCGACATCCCCATCCACGTCGACGGCGCCTCGGGCGCCATGGTCGCTCCCTTCGCCACGCCCGACCTCAAGTGGTCCTTCGAACTGCCGCGCGTCAAGAGCATCAACACGTCCGGCCACAAGTTCGGCATGGTCTACCCGGGTCTCGGCTGGGTGCTGTTCCGCGACAACGAGCAGGTGCCCAAGGAGCTCGTGTTTGAGCTGCACTACCTCGGCTCGGTCGAGTACTCGTTCGGGCTCAACTTTTCGCGCCCGGCGCACCCGGTCATCGGCCAGCTGTTCAACTTTATCAACCTGGGCTTTGACGGCTACCGCCGCGTGATGCAGTCGGACCTGCAGAATGCGCGTCTGCTCTCGCGCGCGCTCGAAAAGTCGGGCCTGTACGAGGTGCTCTCCGAGGTGCACAAGCCGCTCCCCGCCGCCTCGGCGGCCGCGGGCGGTGCTGCCGCGCTGCTCAAAGACGCCGGTGCCAAGCTGACGGGCAAGGAGAAGCAGCACCATGCGATCGACAAGTACTCGGCCGAGTTCTACCGCCCGGGCCTGCCCGTCGTGTCGTTCCGCTGGTCGCAGGCGTTCCGCGAGCGCAACCCGCAGCTGGAGCAGCGCTGGATCCAGACGCTGCTGCGCGCCAAGGGCTGGATCGTGCCCAACTACAACCTCTCGCCCGACCTGGAGCACATCGACATCCTGCGCGTCGTCGTGCGCGAGAACCTCAGCGAGAGCATGATCGAACAGCTCGTGTACGACATTGTCACCATCACCGAGAGCCTCGAGAAGCAGGGCAACGAGGGCGGGTTCAGGCACCTGGCCGAAGTGACCAGCACGCACCACGAGGCCACGACGGGCGCCGAGGACACCAACAAGTCGACCGGCCACCCCAATGCCGCGCACGACAAGCACCGCGGTGGACTGCCCAAGGGGTCGAGCGTCGAGGCCAAGGGCTATGCCAGGCAGTGCTGAGCCCGTTTCGTAGGAACGATCTGTTGGAATGCAGTGTGTGAATCGCAACGTCGTTTGAACATGTGCGTTTGTGTGTGAGCAAATCGAATTCACAAGGGGTATATATCGTCAGAGCCAAACCTACAACACGCCATTCTCGGCCGCCGCCGCCGCATCCTCGCGCTTCCTCCTCCCCACGCCCGTACCGATCACCGTGCTGACCCTCCGCAGCCGCATCCTCACGCTCTTCATGCTCGGCGCAAAGATGCTGCGCCTGTCGCTCTCGCCCTCCACCCCCCTCGCGCTCGTCGGCGGCGTCGGCGGGCGCGGCGGCACCACCGTCTCCACGACCAGCAACCACGGCGTATCGCCCGGATACCGCGGCACCTTCTCCTCATGGACGACCTTGGCAGCACGCGCGTTGAGCTGCACAAACACGAGCTGCGGCAGGCGGCAGCATGGCGACGCGTCGAGCAGCTGGTCCTGCCACAGCACTGCGAACGCCGTATCGAGCTGAGTGGCCATCAAGGCCGCGGTGACGGTGTGTGTGGTCTTGGTGCGGTCCGGCGCGGCACCGTCGACGTGCGCGTTGGACGCGCGCGAGTTCTTGCGCCGCGCCATGCCCGACGTGGACGAGCGCACGCGGTACAGGCTGCGGTTGCTGCGGCGCGACGGCAGCAGCGCACCCGACGCCCCGACCGGCCGCAGGTCGAACTCGGACAGCGACAGTTCCGACGACGCCGTGCTGATCCCGCCAAAGCCTTCCTCGGAAAAGGAACGCCACGAGGCAGACGGCTCGAGATCGCCCGAGAAGAGCTCCGAATCGTGGACGTGCTGCGCAGACCCCGACCCGTCCGCGACCACTTCCACCTCGTCGTCCGCGTTGAGCAGCAGCGGCACCGGCTTGCGCTTGGGCGTGCCGTTGTTGCGCGGCGTGTGGCCGCCGTCGCTGGTGTTGGACTCGTTGAGCGTCGACAGCGGTCCTGGGAAGATGAGGTTGCTGCGCAGATCCGAGAGCGACTGCGATCGACGCCGGCCCGCTTTGAGCTGCGCCAGCGACGGCGCAGCCACAGGAGTAGGAGCAGCCGCTGCTGCAGCAGACATCAAATGCTGCTGCTGTTGCCCGTTCTCCGCCGGCTTGTCCTCGCTCGCCTCAGCCAGCTGCTCGTCCACCCGTCGCAGGATACGCACGTGCTCGTCAATGAGCAGCTCGTACCCCTTGTTGCCCCCCTCATCCAGGTGGTCGAGCTGCGTCATGATCGCCGCCCACATCTCGCCCTGTCCGCCCTGCAGATTCTCGGACGCCGACGCCTCGAGCGCATCCGCGAGCGTCGACGACGGCGCACGCGGCTTTGTCTGCGACACAACCACATTCTCCGACCTGAGATCAATCCGCAGCGTCGGCACGGGTCGCGCCGCAAACGCCGGCGGCAAACCGGGCGTCTCGCCCCCCGGCCTGATGTACGGATATCGCTGCACCAGCTCGGTCAGCCGCAACGGCATCGAAAACGTCACGGCCGCCTGCGACCTGATGTGCGCCAACAGCAGATGCTCCGCCATGCCCGACGTCTTGTTGACCGCCTCCACCAGCTCGTCCACCGTCGGCGGTGGATGCGCGACACCGATTCTCCCAAAAAGCCAGAAGCCGAGCACCTTGCACAGCGCCGAGGCGGGCATGTGGTTGCTGCTCGAGTGCGCGGCGACCGAGGCCATGAGATCGAGCACCTCGCTCAGCAGCTCTGCCGTCGCCTGGGGCAGTTTCGGGTGCAGCAGGTCCGCAATCGCCCGGGCGTGATACCCAGACTCGCGCTCGGATGCGACAAACACATCGTACCACTCGTCGGCGTCCTTCGAGTTGAAGTCCGACGCGCGAAGACGCACGTGTCGCAGCCCCCACTTCATGACCGAAACAACGTCGTGCGGGGCAGCGTAGCGCAGCTCCTTGTCGAGCTCCTCGCGCGCGACCTTGCTCTTGGCTTGCTGGCTCGTCGCAGCTCCATTGGCCGCCGTGGCCATGTTGCGGCCAAACCGATCGAGCGCGTTCTCTGGCAGGATGGGAAACACCGAGATGTACGTCGAGACGTCGATGGAAAGCAGAAAGAGCTGGATGATGTGGTAGACGTGATCCGGCGATTCGGCGATGCGGAAGGGTCGGAAGAGACCCGACGTGTCGAGACCTCGCTCGCGGATCTGCAGCCCGCACATGCGCACCAAGTCGCGAGCCTGGCCCACGTCGAGTCGTGCGTTGGTAAGCGCTTCGAGCATCTTTTTGCGCTGGAGACCCTTTGGCTTGGGGATGGTCTCGGCGGCGGCATAGGCGGCGTTGGATTCGGCGATGATGGCGGCTGCTGCAGACGTCGGAGGCTGCTTGCGCGGTACAGCGCTGGCTGCAACGCCATTGGTAGACGCGGATGCTGGGGCAACGGCATTAGAGGAGCGAGGCACAGCAGTTCCAGCGTCGAGGTCGAGCACGAGCGCTGGAGGAAGCGACGGAACAGGCGGCGGCTTTTGACGACCGAATCGGCGAAAGAAGCGGGATGTGCGCGATGCAGTGCTGGCGGTGCTCAGCGCCGAGGTGGACAGGTTCGAGTCGTGACTGCTGAACACCTTGACGTCGTCGGCAGCATAGCCATCGTTGCGACCGTTGGAGGCAGCAGTGTAGGCGCTGCCACCAAGTTGACGGTTCGAGTGGCCCAGAGGAGCCACGGACGAGTCGAGCTCCGAGGAGGATGGCACTGCTTTGCGGGAGCGGCCAAAGAGTTTGCGAGACGTCATGCGTTTGAGCTTTGCGGGATCGGCGCGGTGGTTGGGGGATGCGCTGTGGCCTAGATGTGTGGATCCTGCAGGCGCGACGGCTGCCATTGTGTGATGAGATCGCGCTTATCTCTGGAGGCAGCGAAAGTTGGATGTCGTCCGAACGTATCCTACGCCTCTACGTCGAAATGGCTGACCAAGGAATTGAGTGGCGATCGATGTGCCTGTATCGAGGGCTGAAAGGGTATTTGGAGAGACAAAGCAAATAGAAGGAAGGGTGCGCTATCTCGAATCGACGAGGAAAGATGGTGGTCGCAATGCAAGAGTGCGTCTGCAGCCAAGTTAGCTCAAAGAGAGAGACGATGCAGCGAACCGTGTGGCGCGGATCAAGGCCCGAGACCGAAAGCGCATGCGTGTGTCGTTCTGCCTTGGCGAGCTCGACCATCTTTTAATGAGGCGGGTGGCGCGCCAACTGCTCATTCACCCTTCCTCGCTCTCGCCCTTGGCCTGCCATCGGAAAAGGTCCCTCGAAGCGGCAGAGCCGAGCAGCCTCACGGAAGCGCCGAAGCAAAAAAAGCGCGTTTCGTCGGCCCTATGTCCGGGCAGCGCGCGACTGTCTCAGCTCTAAAACAAAAAAGCGTGTGTGTGAATGTGCAGGCAGGAACGGGTCGATCCGACCGGCACCACAGCAGAGAGGCAGAGAGAGATGTACGCCACAGGTGTCAAAAAAAAAAGAAGTCGCTTTACAAACTGAGACACGCTTGCCCCGCATGCAAAGACGCGACGAAAAAAGGGGAAAGCGAAAGCGAAAGCGCAGCTGAAATGCACGCTTTTCATGCAGGGAAAAAAAAAAGTCATTTGCAGAGAAGACGCTCGCGACACGCAGCATTCTCAGATTCATTTTGGCAGGCAGGCAACGCTTGGCAACGTCGGAGACGCAACTCGATGCTCCTCGCAGCTCTACCCTGGGCCAACAGCAGGCAGACGATCACACCTCACACGCTGCATTTGTAGGATGAGCAGCTCGTATTTGCACAGCGTGACCATTGCCAATTGAGCTCCTCGCATCTAATCTAATCCACCCACCCCGCTTGAGGTCCAGAGGCTTCTGTGGGTTGACATTCACAGTGCATCGCGCAGCGCATCCCGCAGGTTGCCAAACACCTTGGTCGAGCTGCGTGCGACATTTTCACGTGCGCTCTGCATCATCTGCTCGACACGATCCTTGCCCAACGACGCCAGGCCCTCTTCCAGAACTGCCGCTGCTGCCGCCTTGGTCTGCGTCGACCTCGAGAGGTGGTGCACCAGCGTGGCGATCTCGGCGAGGTGCGTCTTGCACGTCGATTTGGCGTCGTCGTTGAGATGCGGCAGGGCGAGGTAGACGGCTTCCAGCGCGATGGCTGCTTCGTGGATCGCATCGACGGGGCGGATGATGCGAGCTGTGTCGAGTGCCGCATCGCTTGCCATGTCGACCAGCGCTCGAACGGTGGTTTTGGTCGATTCGAGCATGCTCGTCAATGCAGTCGGGTCAAACGCTCCGCTCCGCGAGCTGCGCGCGAGACCGACCAGTGCCCTCTCGGCTGCCGTCAGCTTCTGCATCTCCGCTTCAGTCCCTGCTTCCGCTGCTGTCGAAGAGAGCGTCGACGCAATGCTTCGCACCCATCCTGCATCCGCGCGCGGTCCCACCTGCGTCAGCTCTTCCACATCCGCCGTATCCAACGGCTGGTAATTCACCAGCACCGCAAAGTCTCGCTGGTCGTGCAGCCCCTTCTCCGCATCCGCCAGCACCGCTGCCACCGCCTTCTCGATCCCCGCTTCAAACTGCTTCCTCTTCCCCTCCTTCCCAAAGTTCTGACGATTGTGCAAGTGCGCACGCGACTCCTCCAGCCGCAGCACCTGTCGCTGCAACGATCGCTCCAGCGCCTCGCCAAACTCGACAAACTCGTCCACGCGCGAATAGATGCCGTGCTCGAACGCCTTGGAGATCATGTCCGGCGTCGAGCTCGCGTTCTCCTCGTAGATCGCCTGCGACGTCGACAGCGTGCGCACCGCCATCTTGTACACTCCCTCGTCCGCGTTGGCGCTGCTGGCGCCGGTCGCAGAGAAGGCGGAACACCGCTCGCTGATCAGATGCGACAGCGTGTCTGCCTGGACGCTCTTGAGCCCGATCAGGCCGTAGTGCACCGATGCGCGGTCAAACGCGCCGGCGAGCACGTAGCTGCGCACCAGCAGCATCCGAAGCTGGTAGCCCTTTTTGCTTTTCGTTAGGGCAAACTCGAGCACCGCGATGGTCTGCAACAGGTACACGAGCTTGCCTCCGGACAGCTTGTAAGCTGAAAGCAATGCCTGCACGCCGAGCAGAGCCAGGTCATCGGCAGGCTGCATCTCGGTCTCGGGCAGCGACGCACCCACCGAGAGTCCGTCGATGTACTGCTTGAGCAGCTCGGTTGCGAGTTTTGCCTCGGTTTGCTCCGTCAACGTGTCGGAAGGCTGTACCGAGCGTGTGATCTTTGCGATCGAAATGTTGGTCCGCAGATCCAGCTCGTTTTTGATCGGCAGCGGTCGCGCCTTTTCGGCGATCTTCTCCGACACGCCTGCTCGTGAATCCACCGAAAGAGCGCCGAGGTACGGCAAGAGGTCCTCGTGGCAGCATGCTTTGCTCGCAAACTGATCAAAGTACGAGACCACCTTGGAGGCCAGCTGGGCTTGGGCGTCTTGATCGCCTGCATTCAGCCGTTTCGTCACCACTTCGAGCTCGGCCAGGCGGACCGAACGATCCTTGGTAGCACCTTTGACGCTGAGAAGCACGTTGATCTTCTTCTGCGCCGCAACCAGCTGGTCCTTGCCCAGCTTCTCCGCTGCATCCAAGAAGCCCGTGAAGTGGGCCCAGTTGCGACTGCCGCCGTCGATGCGAGCCCAGCAGCTGTCCTGAACGTACTGCCAGTCCTGCAGCTCCTTGGCCAGGTCGGTTCGAGTGAATTCAAGGCTGAGGTTGCGGTCGCACAGCGTGTGTCCCACGGATCCCTCGGCAGCGATGAGATCGAAGGCGTCCTTCTTCTTGTTCTGACGGATGAGCACTTGGAGAAGCAAGCAAAGTGCTTCTTCGTCGTTGAGGCCCAACGGCTTGGACTCGATCTGCTTCTCGATCATGCGCTGGCTGAGGGGAAGTGCAAGTGCGGCACCGGGTGCTTTGGGATCCCGGGCGAGCAGCAGGTACGACAAGATGGACCACCAAAAGTACTCTTCCACGAACCGGCCCTGTGCTCTGTTGCGTCCCGCGAACGACTTGTGCATCTTGAGTGCGAGCTGCTGTGCCTTTTGGAACGCTTTGTTCTTGATGAGAGCGAAGAAGGTCTGTCGGGCGAGCGCCTCGTCGTTGGGGCTGGTCTTGACCGCAGCCTCGAGGAGTGCGATCTCGTCGTCGGTACGACCCAGTCGAGCCAGCGTCCAGGTGAGCGGTGTGAGCGCATTGTCTTCGCCCTTTCGGAGCCCCCTCGCGACGAGCTTTGTGCAGATGGTGCTGGCTTCATCGCGCTTTCCCGAGCGCACCAGCGCGAGCGCTTTGAGTGCCGAAGCGAGCGCGAGATCCGGCTGCGATTGCAACACCTTGTCGGCATGTCGAACCGCCAGCGTGTTGTTGCCCGTATCGATGGCGTTGTAGATCGGACCGCAGGCTCGTTCTGCCAGCATGGCGATTGGGTTGTACGCGGCGTTCATCCTGAGCAGCTGCAGCGTCCACGACGATGGTGGACTGGATCGTACAGCGGCGAAGCGGTCCAAGGGCGAGCGAGAAGGTAGCTCGGCCTGTTTGCGCACCAGAGACCTGAAGACGGCTCTGAAGAGTCGGAACACCTTTGCTGTGAAGTGAGAGGAGTGTTTCTGAGCAGAGGCAGGTGTCGTAGCTGGAAGAAAGATTCCACAACAGCGCACAAAACGAAGCATTTCTTCGAAAGCAACACAGAGTGTAGCCGAGATCCGAGGAGGAGTTTCAATCGATTCGTTTCAGGAGCAGTCTGCTGCTGAGAAATTATTTTGAATGAGACTGCGTGGCTGCAACGGTGAAAAGCAAAATCGAGCCGATCACGAGTGCATCGAAATTACTGCCTGTCTGCTGTTGGAAAAATTCCTGCGAAAACTCGCCGAAAGGATCCGTTTGGCTGAGAGAGCGATTCCCGAATTCTGACGGTCGCACGGATCGGCAAGACGAGCTTGGATCCTCCACACCTCTCTGCTCAACCAAAGAGCATCCAACACCTTGGCGATCGTCTTCTAACGACAACGCTCCACCTCAATACGGACTGCATTGCCTCTGCTCGAACGAAGCCTCTTGGCAACACAGGAACCGGCATATCGAACACGCAGACAAGGCATGGCAGCAACGCGTTTCATCTTGGCACCCCTGGGTGGTGTCTTTGTAGCCACCTCGCTGCTCTACACGTTCCGTCACACGATTGCCGTGCGCACACACGACACGGCCGTCACCCTCAACAGGATCAAGCTGCAGCTCAACGATATCGACCCCGACAACTGGGACAAGGAGGGCAAGGAGCGTGTCACCCGCGAACAGCTCAAGCCTGCGTACGTTGCGCCTGTGCGACCATCGGTTACGGAAGAGATCAAGGCTCGATGGAATGTGAGTATGCTAGACCGTGTAGTCGTATGAGCAGATGACTGACTTGACGCGATCATGTCCCCACCGGATCACAATGCAGGACCACGTGATTGGCGCCGTCGACACGCTGGCCAACGCCAACTACTACGACCTCTTCGCCGACGGCATCGTCTCGGCCAAGAACCTCGTATCCCGCTACACATCGCCCGACGCATCCTCCTCGGCAGCAGGGACACCGCTCGAAGCGCAGACCGCTGCTACGGGCGGTATCAAGACGGGCGTCATCAACACGCAGGGTGTGTCGCTGCGCGAGGAGAACAGCACCGTCTCGGCAGCAAGAGACGCCGTACGCGGGCCAGGCAGCAGCATCGGCTCGCGTCTCGCACGAGCCGTCGGGCTGGATGCCGGCAAGGTCGAGAAGGTGGTCGAGGCGAAAACGGGACCTGGCTTTGGCAAGGTGGGCGATGGATCGGCAGGGCGCACGTTCTACCTTGGTGAAGGCACGAGCCTGCGTTGACCGTGCGTTCACTCCCGCTTAACCTGTGTTAACATAGAACTTTTGCACTTGCCATTGCATACACTCTGAGAAGCCGTCTAGGCTGTGATTGACACGTGCTTTCCTGTACTCACAAGTGAGACCACCACTGCCTCATCGTACCTCCGTACATAGGAGCAGTCGATGGTACGTATCGCCGCGAAGACAGACGGTGCTACAGGTCCCGATGACGAGGGCAGGAAATTTTTAAAAGCAGCGTTTGTACGCACTTTCCGATGTAACAAGTCCAAAATTGTGGCCCGAGCACGAAAAGCAAAGCGAAACGGAGCAGCGCTTTTCATCGTGTTCCGGCATGAGACAGCCGAACGAAGCGTCGTGCGACCCAACCAAAACTTGGATTCAGGGTCCCTTTGCTCGTGGTGGTGAGCACACGTCATTCGTCATTTCGTTGCAGCAGCGAAAGCCTGTCATCCGCCGATTCGACCTTTGGATGTCGACTCAGCCTCGTCTCTTAACTCGCTCAACAAGAGTCTGGATCCGACGTCGACTGCCACCATCCATGTCAACCACCATCATCTTGGTTCGAGACTGCTCCCATCCCTGCCCCTCCCATGGAGCATCCCTAGACTGCTAGATACCCCTGGACTTCCCATTCGACATCCCCCCCCTTCCAACTGCACACCTGACTTTGTGGCATACACCCTGCCACAGACCAACCAAGCATACAGATGGCCGTCAACGGAGCGAGCGGCGCTGTCTCCGCCATCAAGGAGGATGTCGCGGCCAAGACCGGTCTAGGCACGAGTGCAGCAGCACCCCCGTACGCGGTGCCCATCTCGTCGCGACCACCCAAGCAGACGTACCTGCAATCGATCGCGTTCGCGCTCGTGTTCAATTTTTGCATCATCTCGGCGCACCTCTTCCAGCTGCTCTCGTGGCCGCTATCGCTCTTCCCTGCCACGAAGCCGATCTACCACGACCACATCGCCTACTCGAAGCTCGCATTCAGTCGGTTGCTGCTGCTCATCTCGCAGTTCTTCGGCCCGACGCAGCTGGTCATCTCGATCGGCGATGGCCAGGGCGGATTCCTGGATCCCGAGCCGTTTGTGCACCGCGACAAGCAGACGGGCCGCATCCGGTCGTTGGACCTGCCCAGTCGCGCGGTGTGGATGTCGAACCACCAGGTGTACGTCGACTGGCTGTACCTGTGGTGTCTGGCGTACTATGCGGATTTGGCCGACAGCATCCTGATCATCCTGAAAAAGAGCCTCAAGTGGATCCCGTTCGTGGGATGGGGCATGCAGTTCTACCGCTTCATCTTCCTCGCGCGCAACTGGGCGAGCGACCAGGCGCAGCTCGCCAAGCAGCTCGGCCAAGTTGCCTCGCAGAACCACGCCGAAAGCTCTGCAGCCACAGCATCGTCGACCAACACAGCGAAAAAACTGCTGCTGCTCATCTTCCCCGAAGGCACGCTGGTCTCGAGGCAGACGCGACCGATCTCGGCAAAATTTGCGGAGAAAACGGGCATCAAGGATCTGGAGAACGTGCTGCTGCCTCGTTCGACGGGCCTGTTCTTCTGCCTGCGCACGCTGGCCAAGGAGATGGACGACCTGTGGCTGGTCGACTTTACGATTGGATACCCCGGTGTGCCGCCAGCAGGGTACGGGCAGGACTTCTACACGCTGCGCTCCATCTTCATGCAGGGCATCCCACCCCCTGCGATCCATATCCACTTGACCATGACGCGCATCACCCCGCCCGTCGCAGGAGACACGTCATCCAACGCGCCCTCAGTCGCCCAAATTCCAACCGCCAGCATCGACACGCCACCTCTAGGTGCGAACGTCAAGCCGGCCGAGAGCAGTGAGGAGGAGAGGACCGCGTTCGAGGCGTGGCTGCGCCAACGCTGGACGGACAAGGACGCGCAGATGCACCGGTTCTACACGCACGGCGACTTTGTCGGCGGCGAGTTTGCCAAGCTGGTCAAGCAGGCGCAGCCGGTGGATGCGACGCAGCCTTACGGAAAATTTGCAGTGCTCCCGGCCGAGCTGCGCAGCTTGCGGGAGGTCGGCGATGCGGCGTGCTGGGGGATCCCGCTGATCGTGGTGTGGAATGTGCGCAAGGTGTACAAGGCCGTGTTTGGTTAGAGTGCACAACAAGACAATGGAAGCACACACACGAGATGCGACGATGGCACATGCTGAGTGTGATTGAAGCGATGGGTATATGTGAAGTGGCAAAAAGGCGGGTTCAGGACGAGACAAGCGCATGCGGGACATCGACGAAGCCCTCAATGATGCGCCGAGCAGTGCGGTGGTAGACGATGGACTCAGGGATGCGCGTCAGCCCTTTCGCCTGATCCGCTTCTGTTGGCAATCCGACCTTGACGCTTGCCTCCGACACACCTGCAGGCTGGCCGACGCGGATCGAAACAATGTCCCCCGTCGACTCGTCCTTTCTCTGCCTACCAGCCTGTACGGCCTGTTCGATCGGGATAGATGGTCTGTGACGATGGCGAGCAAGCGCTGTGCATCGGATCAGCACCGGCAATCACAGCCAGAAAATGTCGCCGATTTTCCCACGGCTTGGAGCTGTTCGTTCGGCCTTCGGTCTTTCCTTCAATCGCACGTCGACGGACTTGGCCGGGCCTCTCGTTGCCTGTCCTCATTCAGTGCTTGTCAGCGTGTTCCTGTCTTGGTTTCGGACCTCGTCGCTGTTGAGCCAATGCCAATGCTGAAGGAAGGAATGGTCAGCAGGCTGTGTGGATCGAGGATCGCCCACCGACGAAGAGCGAGCCATCTGCGACAACCCTCAGCGACTCCTTCCGCCGATTCATTGAGATCCTCTTGTCGATCAGATGGAAACGGGCAGCTGTGATCTGCAGTGTGCACAGCCAGTGTGCTGTCTGTAAGTCGACTCGGGATTGCCTTTTGTCTGCGTCTTCGGAACCCCCACGCACAGAGACGTGCAGCACGCCGAGGTGTCGGACAAGGCGACTGACTCTGACTCGTCAGCTGCTTCGGAACTGTGCCAAAAGAAGAGCGCTCTGGAAGCGTGGGCGATCCCGCTCCTTCGGGTTCACCGGCAGCTCGAAACGAAACAGCAAACGCAAACGCAGAAACGCAGAGCGCGCCACGCGCAGAGCGACAGAAAAACGTCAGCATCAACACGGCGCGGCGCGGAGCCTCGACAGGAAGAAATGCGAGAGAAACACACACGCAACACGCAACACGCACCACGCACGTCTCTGGTCCGACGAGGGGAAAAAAATGTCGCTTCGAGGCAGAAGAGCAGTCAGTCACCCGTCGTCGATCCTTGCTTGCTTGCTTTTGGCTGTTGCGTCAGATGCAGCCACAAACCCGTCTTGGTCTTGCCTCGGTCGCTGTTCATCTTTGCTTCTTGACCATCACGTCGATAGATTCTCCACCCAAATCGCCAACACAAGATGCCTTCCCAGAAGCCTAGGATCCTCATCCCCGGTGGTGCCGGCTACATCGGCTCGCACGTCGCCCTCGTCACCCTCCTCACCCGCAAATACCGTGTCACGGGTAAGTTGCGCTCACACAGAAGTCTGCCATGAAAAAGCCGCCCACCAGCCAGCTGTATTCTGACGCCTTTTCCCCCCTCTACACGCAGTCCTCGACAACTACCACAACGCCTTCCCCACCGCTGTCAAGCGTCTCGAACAGATCGCCATCGACGAGCTCCCCGAGGGCGCCTCGCAGCAGGACAAGGACGACTGCAAGGTCGACGTCTTCAACGGCGACCTCCGCAGCAAGGACGACATCCGCAAGGTCTTCGAGTCCTACCAGGGCGACGACAAGATCTGGGGCGTCATCCTCTGTGCTGCCCTCAAAGCCGTCGGCGAGTCGTCCGAGATCCCCATCGACTACTACGACGTCAACGTCGGCGGCCTCGTCAACCTGCTCAAGGTGATGCACGACAACGGCTGCGACCGTCTCGTCTACTCGTCGTCCGCCACCGTGTACGGCACGCCTCCCAAGGTGCCCATCCCCGAGTCGACGCGTCTGGCGCCCGAGTCGGTGTACGGCCGCACAAAGTGGATGAGCGAGATCATCATCCGCGACGTGTGCGACGCCTACCCGCAGTTCCGCGCCATCGGCCTGCGCTACTTCAACCCCGCCGGCGCGCACAAGTCGGGCAAGATCGGCGAGGACCCTCGCGGCAAGCCGGGCAACCTGCTGCCGTTGCTCGCGCAGATGGCCGTGGGCAAGTACCGCGAGGGCGGCCTCAAGGTGTTTGGCAACGACTACCCCACGCCGGACGGCACGTGCGTGCGCGACTACATCCACATCGAGGACCTCGCCGGCGGCCACGTCAACGCCGTCGAGGCGCTCGACCGCGACGAGATCTTTGCCGAGGACAAGATCGAGACCAAGGGCAAGTATCGCGCGTTCAACCTGGGCAAGGGCGTGGGCATGTCGGTGCTCAACATGGTCGACGCCATGAAGAAGGTGTCGGGCTACGAGTTCCCGCACTCGATCGTCGGCCGCCGCACGGGCGACGTGCCTGATTTGACGGCGGACCCGTCGCTCGCCGAGAAGGAGCTCGGCTTCAAGGCGACCCGCACGCTCGACGACATGGCGCAGGACCTGTGGCGATGGCAGAGCAACAACCCCAAGGGCTACGGCGAGCAGTGATGTGTCTTGGAAAGTGTGCCCCTCTTGCTGTATATGTAGAGTATGTATGGCGTTGAACGCAATCAACCTCATAGAAGTTGGCGTTGATGAGCGGGCGTGTGTCGAAAGAAGCTGCTTGCGTTTCCAAGGCAATGCGAAGTGGTCATTCTTTGATCGATTGTGCTTCGCGGCTTGCGCGGAGACGAGAACTGACAGAAAACACCCTCGACGTCACCACTGCAATGCGATGGCCACAGTGGCGAGGCATGGCATCGGGAACGACGAGACGCCAATTCTTCTCAAACTCGTCAGCAGCACGTGAACTCGTCACGCGTCCCAAGTCTTCTTTCGTGCGGCGCCGGAAAAATGGGTTGTTGTGGAGGGAAAAAAACGCAAAAAAAGGGGGTTCTGCAGCGCACGGTTCTTTCTTGCAAAAGTGTTGTTCTTCCGCCTGAGCAGCGGGCGGGACTTGGAAAAAAAAGGGGCTTTCCAGTGCCGTCATGCAAGGCTACTTAAGCTGTGGTGCACACACGACAGCCTTCTCTCGACCTGTCCCCACCAACCTCCTCTCTCTCTCTTTTGAGACTGTCTCAACAGCACTCAAGGTGGGAGTAACAAGAGCGATCTGGCTGGACCAGTCGACTTTATTTCGCGACACGGCTTGCCCCCCGTGTTGGGCTACCGTCTAGCACTTCATCAACCTCGTCAAACGACAGGCATATATAACGACCTGAAGGGACCCAAGCATCGCAACACTCGTCTACCGACACACCATCACGATGTCGAGCCCGGCTGTTGTCCCCGGCGCTGCCTCTCCCAACCGTTTGGGATTCTGCCAACGATGCGGCGACCCCATCTCTGGCAAGATCCGCTGCAGTCGATGCGGAGGCACGAGCAAAGAGCCGCGTGTACGCTCCACACAGGCACTGCCAGCTGCCAAGAAGCCCGACCCCTGGGCGCATCGCTACGTCCACGCAGACTCGAGCTCCCAAGACCAAGCGGAAGAATACCTGCACGACCAGCCTCCGCCGCTCTCGCCCAAACGCATGAACCACGACCCGGCGCTCGGCTTCGGCATGCCCTCGCGCATCTCGCGCGACCTCCGCACCAGCGCCACCACCAACGATCTCAAGCCTCACCCCACCTCCTCGTCGCAGCTCAGCCCAGCCGCCGTGGAGCAAGACTCGCGCCGCGCCAGCCAGGACTACACCGCGCCCGTCGTCAAGGGCTCCGACGGCGTGCTCTCGAAGGTATGCGGCTCGCTGGTCGAGCCCTCCGAGAGCCGCAACCGCTGGGCGTGTTCGGACTGCGCCGCCGTGTTTGCGCGCGACTCGACGCTCTACGCCGCGCCCGCCTCGCTGCCAGCGCACGATGCGGCGTTCTACTGCCGCGAGTGCTATGCGAAGCGGTACAGCCTGGGCGAGTGCCGTGCGTGCGCACGTGCTGTGTTGGGCTCGACCAAGGAGGATGGCAAGTATGTCAAGGCGTCGAGCGGGGTCTGGCACGGCAAGTGCTGGAAGTGCAAGGCGTGTGCGAAGGGTGCGGTGGACGGGGCGGAGATCTTGGTGGGTATGGATGGCGAGCCGACGTGCGAGGGCTGTTTTGACCGGCCTCGGCGCAAGACAGCCGTCGAGCCTCGGGCTAGAGCGGATGCAGAGGCGGGCGTGCCAGACGTGCGCAGGATCACGCGTGTCGGCGCCGCACGCACCGGTGCCATGGGCGCCACCATCGCCGAACTCACCAAGAAGCTCGGCCAGCAATCCGTCTCGTCCGCGCGCATCCCCTTCTCCACGCGCTCGAGCTCCAACACCTCCATCCCCACCGCCTCCTCCTCGCACAGCTCCCTCGACGCACCACCCCGCTCGCCAGCCAAAGGAGGCTACGCCTTTCCCAACCACGTGCCCACGTCGCCGGGCAAGAGCGCCATGACGCGCTCGGGCAGTCTGACGGGCAGCCCGCCCAAGCCGCGCCCGCTCACGGCGCAGTTCCGCGACGGCATGAATCTGGCTGCTTTCAAGCCGTCGTTTGCGGGCGAGGGCGAGCGGGAGCGCGTGAGCACGAGGGACTCGCGCAGTCGGAGTGTGAGCCCTGTCAAGCGGGCTGAGTGGTCGAAGGCGAAGACGGGCGAGTCGAAGGAAGCGGAAGCGGCAAAGGTGCGTGCGGGGTCCAAGGTGCCCGGCAGCCCATCGCTTGCTCCCGCTAGCACCGCATCCACCCGGATCGACGTCCCGCAAGACGCAGACCGACGTCGCACCTCTCTCGGCTTCCCGCGACCCCTCAACTCCCACTTCACCACCAACGGCACCGACAGCGAGCCGGTGCAGGGCGACAAGCCCACCACCTCTTCACCCGACCTCGGTGCGCACCTCGAGCCAGCACAGGGCACGACGCGATGCAGCGCGTGCCACCGCCTGCCGTTCGACCTGCCGAGCGCGGCGGCGACGCAGCAAGTACGCATGGTGACGCTTTCGGACGGGGTGCATTTGCACGCCGAGTGTTTCCGCTGCGCCGTGTGCGCGGAGGGCATTGAGGGGAGCAAGGCGTTTGTGCGGCTGTCGGGCGAGGGTGCGGGTGCGGGTGCGTATGCGCATCCTGCGTGTGCGCCGACGGTGCACGTCGTGGTGCGGGCGGGCGAGAGCGAGGCGCGGTGGCAGAAGAGCTTCCGCAGCACTCTGGAT
>LT795074.1:199734-215346 GCA_900162835.1 Sporisorium reilianum f. sp. reilianum | reverse complement strand
GCGTCGTCGCTCATCAGCGCCTCACGCGACGCGGCGTTCCACTCGCACGTCGTCACCACGCTGCTGCGCGCCGCACAGCACATCCACCTCGCTCAAGCGCGCGCGCCTGCGTCGTCGACGCCGTCGCGCGCCCAGCTGCTCAAGCGCTTCATGCGCCACTTTTCGCACCTGCACGCCAAGCACGCGGAGCTTAGGACGGGCGTGCGGGAGCTGGAGCTGTTCGTGGCACTGATGGAGACGCACCAAGCGTGGATTGAGACTGCGACGCTGTGGAACATGTTGAGGGTGGTTGGGGGGCATTTGGGCGGGGGCGATGCGCGCGTGGGCGCGGTGCTCGAGGCGTTTGGGCGCGTGTTCGAGGCGAGGGGCGAGCGCGAGTCGGCGAGGGAGATCCGGGGGTTGATTGGCAGGCTCAGTGCAGAAAAGTAGAGTGTCAATGCATATCATTAGCCGCGGTTCATCGTGTTGCCCGCACCGCGTTTGTTCTCCTCGGTGAATCGATCCCAGTGCATGTCCTGGGCGCGCTGCTCGTGCTCGGCAGCGTCGGCGTCGCGCGTGCCGTCGTGCTCCATGCGCAGCGCGCGCTGCTCGCCCGACGTCGGCGCATCGTACGACGCCTGTCCGCCGCCCTGGATGATGTTGCCGCGCCGCTGTTCTTCCTCGAGGTACTCGTCGATCGACATGGTGGGCAGGCGGTACGACGGCCGGAAGACGGACGCAGCGACGTCGGCGCGGTTCGAGGCGGTGATGGTGAATGGGCGCAGCACTTTGCCTGACGGCGCCATGAGCGGGCCGCTCGTGGGCAGGGTGGATGCGGAGCGGTCCAGGCGCCATTCTTCCGCAGAGGTGGTGGTGGAAGTGGACGGTGGTGGGGGCGGAGGCATGGAGCAGAGCAGCTCGAGTTCCTGCGATGCAGAGGCGACGAGCTGCGCGGCTCGCAGCGTGTGCAGGTTGAGTTGGGCGAGGAGGTAGTGGCGCGCAGAGGCGATGCCGCCGGGTGCGGTGGTGGCCGAGAGCTCCGTGTCGCCGTTCGAGGGGTCGTCGTCGTCGTCGTCGGCTTCGGCCTCGTCGTCGTCATCGCTGCCGGAGCGCGCGTTGGGGTAGAGAAGCAGATCGTAGAACACGTCGGATGGCGCTTTGATGTCCGTGAGCTTCTTCTTGGCCTGGTAGGCTGCCCTAAACTGTTCCAAGTTGGCCTTGAGCGCGCGTTCGAGCTTGAACACGGAGATCTTGACCTCCCTCGCATGCGGCATGCCTCCTTGTGCACCGACAGCGTTCGAATCCAACCCAATCGCAGCCAGCTCATCTGGCGTCACGTTAGCCCATGTCCATGCCAACAGCTGCTTCGTCGTCGGAGGCACCACGCCCAGCGCCAAAACACGGTTCAAAAACTTTGCTGCGGCTTGCTGGCTCGACCTGAGCCTCTGCTTGCGTGCCGTATGGTCTGTCCCCGTCCGAACGGCCGAGTGCAGCTCCGCCGCGAGGGAAGGCAAAAACAGCGTGCGGAGCGACGAAGTGGAGATATCCCGCAGCGCATCGTTGAACGAGACGACGCCGATCGAGTCCGAGACCTGCTGTGCACGGTTGAGCAGCGACAGTGTGGCTTCAGCCGGGTCGGTGGAGGGCGAGGAGGCGGAAGACGACGATGAGGCGGCAGTGGACGACTCGGGTGCGCGCGGGTCGAACTGCTGGGGTGCGGGGGGAGGAGGCGGGTCGGACGCGCGGAGGAAGACGGCGGCGATGAGGTCGTTGAGTGTCTGGCCTGACATGGTTGAGGGCCAAAAGTGGTGGTAGCTGGTAGAGGATGGCTGAGTTCAAGACTAGCTCCAAGAAGAAAGATGGACGGCGCTGCGGTGTGTTGGTCTTGGAGAAATTCCACTTCTGCAGGGTGGAGTGGTCATGCTTAGTCACGCTTATCCAAGAGAACGGATTGGATTCTCGTGTCGGTTGTATAGCCGGAGATAGTTGCCGCTGACGTTGCCGTTGCATGGGCTTTGCGCCGCGGAGTGGCAGCGCATTGACATGGCAACAGTGTCCGTCCGCACGTCATGCTGAGCAAGAAGCCCGTGCGAGCTTGCAAGGGTTAAGCGGTCGAGCTATATCAACCCCTTGGTCTCCATCCCTCTTCCCACACCACCACCAGCATTCATACAACTACCCTCTTCGGCAACACCAATCCATTTTGTCATCAACATGCCCGTCCCCACCGTGCGTCTCGCTTCCGGCCTCGAACTGCCCCGCCTCGCCTTTGGCACCGGCACGGCCCTATACAACTCGAGCGCAGCCAAGCAGGTCGAGCAAGCGCTCCACGCCGGCTTCCGCTTCGTCGACGGCGCCGAGGTGTACGCCAACGAGCAGAGCGCGGGCGAGGGCATCCAGGCGTTCCTCGAATCCTCCCAACTCAAGCGCGACGATGTCTACGTGCTTACCAAGGTGGGCTACGAGGGCATGAAGGATCTGCAGTCTGCGGTCAAGGTGGAGCTGCAGAAGCTTCAAGTCAAGCAGCTGGATGCGTACCTGCTGCACTTCCCGCCGCGCGGCAAGGAGGGGCGTCCGAGCAACGTGGATGCGTGGAGGGAGATGGAGAAGATCAAGCAGGCTGGGCTGGCCAAGAGCATCGGCGTGAGCAACTGGCTCGCGAGCGATATCCAGCAGCTGCTCGATGCGGGCCTGAGCGTGCCGGAGATCAACCAGATCGAGTTTGTAAGTGTACACTCTGCCCCTCTTCCTCCTGTCGAAGAATCGAGCTGACACTTCTTCTTTCGCTTCTTCACAGCAACCCTACACGTACTCGCACCCGGAGTACACCAAGCTGCTCGCGCTCCAAAAGAAGCACCACATCGTCACGATGACCTACGCGGCCCTCGCGCCGTTCTACAAGAACGCACTGCCCGAAGGCGGTCCGCTGCACAAGGCGCTCACCTCGATCGCTGCTGCCAACGCCAAGCGCACCACCGCCAGCGTGCTGCTGCGCTGGGCCCTCCAGCGATCCGAGGGTATCATCACCACGACTACGAGCAAGGAGTCGCGTGCCAAAGAGTACCTCGACCAGGTGGATTCGGCCAATGATGCCGAGCTGGGCCTGAGCGAGGACGAGCTCACGCAGATCGACGAGGCGGGCAAGGAGCATGGTGCGCAGAAGTTCTACTTGGCCAACCTGCTCCAGCCTTAGATTGCAGTAGCTTGCGGATTGAATCAAAGTACTGTATGCTTGTGCGAAAGAAGCGTCGAGTGTCGTGAGTGTTGGTGTCGGCGAGGTCTGTGCGTGTCATGGCGGAGGAGGGATTTTTAAAATAACGGGTGTGGATATGCGATGTAACATTTACTCAAAAATCGTGATCGCATCGAGAAAAAACGGATCCGAAACGGCGCCTCTGAAATCCAACTTGGCTCAAACACCTTCCAGAACGCTTTCTATCACGAACATCACCATCCTTGATCGTGACCAACTACCCGTCCAGCATCAACGGTCTCGACCACGCCAACAGCGAACACTCATCGTCGTAGCAGCTCAAACGCTCGTCGGCTCGTATAACATCTCACAATGGCTGTAAGTTGTGCCGCTGCAAGATTCGATGTGGTGGTGATGATGGCGAGGTGCTGACGGTCCTTTGCTTGCTGTTTGTTTCTCTATCTGGCGGTCGACGTTCACGGACGTCTTATGAACTGCGGTGGCGTTCTCGCATGCGATATGTCCCCGCCTCTCGACCGCTTCTCTCGACGACAACCCGTGCACTCATCTGCGAACCCGCATGCTCGAACCACATCTGCAACCCTCCACCAACCCGCCACACACTCAACCTTGCGCAACTTCGCATCGCCCCCCTCCAGTCCGGATTCAGCTTCACAGGCGGCCGCCCGCGCTGCTTCGCGTTCTGGCAGGAGTTCCAGAAGTGCTACGCCAACGCCGACACGCCCTCGGACTGCATCGCCGCCAAGGAGGACTACCTCGAGTGTCTGCACCACACCAAGGAGATCGCACGTGCCAAGGAGATCAAGGACCACTGGCTGCAGCGCCAGGCCAAGGAGGCACACGCCGCACGCGAGAAGGGCGAGGTGCGCGCCACCAGCTCGATTATGGACTTGGGCCTGATAAACGATAAGGGTGGCAAGGAGGATGCGGCGAGCAGTGGTGCAGAGTCGTCTTAGCGTGCCAGTAGAGACTCGACGCCGAATGCATACGTGTGATACGAAGAGTTGGAAGGCGTGTGTGTTGGTTTGTGGTTTGTGACGACTCCCTTGGGCAGCTCGGTCTTTGCTCAAGTTCGAATATGGCGATGGTTTCGGTCAAGTGTTCACACGGACACAGTTTCAAGCGATGAGTTTCTCCACCACAACCCATCAGCACCCGAGAACCGCCGAGTCGTACGCAAACCCACCCGTGCTCAAACTCGGCGGCAAGTCGTCGTCGCGCATCCCGAAGCTCTCGCTCGGCGTCGGCCCCAACGTCAACTCGAGCGTTGCGCCCTGCTGGAACACGTCGTGGCAGAGCCAATTCCGGGTATACCTCCTGCCGTCCAGCCGTGCCTCCACAATGTACTTGTTGCGCTGCGCCCTGTCGAATCCCCTCGCGACCATGCGGAACGTCTTGCCGGTGAGCGGGTTGGTGATCGCATACTCGCGCAGCAGCGGCGTGCTGAGCAGGTACACGCCCGTGCCCGCCACAGGAAAAAAGCCGAGATGCGTCCACACGACCAGGCTGCCCATGGCGCCGACGTCGTCGTTGCCCGGCAGCCCGGCGCGCGTGGTGTTGAACCGGCCGCGCATGAGGCGCACGAGGTTGTCGACCGTATGCGCGTAACCCCCGCGCGCAAAGTTGGCCGAGTACGCCGCGAGAAACCCGGGCTCGTCGCCGATATCCGCATACTGCCGCGCCCACATGTGGTCGTACCGCTGCACAAACCGCTCGTGCCCGCCCATAAGCGCGACCACGGTCGCCATATCGTGCGGCGCGAAAAAGCTGTACTGCCAGCTGCTCGCCTCGTAAAAGTCGTGTCCCTCGCCGCGATCCAGGAAACAGCCGAGCGGCTCGAGCGCCGGAGAACACCGCCGCGGATCCTGGAACCACCACGTGCCGTCGGCGTTGCGCGGCTGCAGGAAGCCGCTGAACCCGTCCGAGGCGATCGAGGCGTTCCACAGGTTGAACGTGTCGTTGCTGAGCCGCGTGTACGTGTCGTAGAGCGGGCGACGGCGCAGGCCCGCCGCGACGAGCGCGATGCTAAAGTCGTTGTACGCGTACTCGACCGTGCGCGACGCGGTGCGCCCCGGTATCGAGTGCGGAGCAGCAGGCGAGCCCCAGTCGCCTCTGGGTACGAAGCCGAGCTTCGCACGCGCGGCGATGCCTCCTCGTCCCACGAGCCCCCACGACACCGGCTCGACTTGCGCGTCCTTGAGCATGGCCCGCAGCGCATCCTCCCAAAACGCCGTATCTCCGCTCAGCACGCCCTTGACGTACGAGTCGCTGAGCATCATCTCGGCATTGCTGCCGCCCTGCGTGAACCCCTGGTTGGTCGACATCCTGCAGTCGGGCAGCCAGCCTTCGTGCTTTTGGATTTCGACAATCGCCTGCAGCACCTCGGCCTGCACGCGAGGCGCCAGGAGCGTCCACAGCGGATGCACGGTGCGCGCACTGTCCCAGATGCAGTAGAGCGAGTCGTACGACGGTTTGGCGGTCTCAAAGCGCGGATTGTCGCCCGTGACGTTGTTGGGAGAGAGGAAGGAGCGGTAGAGCGAGGTGTAGAACAGCGTGAGGTCGTCTTGGGTCACGCCATTGTGCGAGATGGACAGGGTATCGCTGAGGAGGCGGTTCCACTTGGAGCGCGTCTGCGCAGCGGTGGCGGCGAGGGCGCCTGTGGATGGGAACGAGGTGATCTCGGACGCAGCGTAGTTGCATGCAGCTTGGGTGGATGTCCAGCTGATGCCCATGCGTGCGGGGAGGACGCCGTTGAACGAAGCAGAGGTGAGCTGGTCCTGGTCGAGTGAGAGGATGACGCCCGCTTCTCCGTGGATGTCGGTGAGCTGCGTCGCATCTGGGCTGGACGTGTCTCCTTGGTAGGTGCCGAGCGTTCGCACGAGCGGCACGTCGAGGCAGGTATATACAGTGAACCTGCCGGCGCCAAACGAGGGAGCGAAGGAGGCGCTGGTCTCGATGCGCGTCACCTGCGTGGCCGCCGAATGCTGTGTGGCCGGGAGGGTATAGGTCGAGGTGGTGAGGGTATTGTTGGGTGCACCACCGCTGTTGTGCAAATCGGTCATGTAGTCGAACACAAGAACAGGTTCCAAGTTGTTGGCCCTTCTCGTACTAGCTGGCTGTGTGGAGCGTCGCCACGAGCCTTTCCGGATAGCACGCGAGAAGTCGAAATTGTAGATGGCAGCGCGATCCGAAGCAGCCATGCTGACATCGATGGCGGTGTGCAGCGAGACGTGAAACTCTCCTGGCGCGCTCTTGAGCGAGGAGTGCGTGATGTTGGTGCGTCTCGCATATCGCCTCCACTTGCAGCTCGAGGCATCCTCGTTGGTGTCTAGCTGACAGTACTGCGGCAACAGCGAGGACATACCGAGCGACGGTAGTCCACCCGTTCCGTCATCGTGTAGCGCACTGATGCCAAAGATGGGCGAGTGGCCGTCGGGTACGAAGCCCGCTTGATTTCCAAATGCGTCCGAGTCGAGGCCAGGTTTGATGCTGCCAAAGGGGGCAGATGGGCCCGAGAAGACGTTGCCGCCGTTCAGGGTGCCGATGAGGGGATCCACATAGGAGGCAGGGCCGCCGTTGGAGGATGGAGCGGCTTGGACTGCGTTGCAGAAAAGCACCAGGAGCGCAGTCCACGACGCTGCGCCGCTTCCAATCGTGCGCATGGTTACTATGGCGGTGTATGCTGCCTCATGAATGCGGTTTCGAGGTGTCCATCCGAGGCTGGGCGAGCGAGATGGTGGTGGCAAGAAGAGGAATCTGTGCGACTCGAGTTTTGACAGACCAACACTTCGGCTTTATTTTTTGGCGCGTGAACTTGTTAAGTTGCACTCGAAAATGTGGAGAAATGCGACGCCAAATTTTGAATTTTGAAAACGCGTGTTTTTTGGATTCACATGCTTTGTTCGAGTTGTGCCGTTGTGCCTGCAAAGAGCGACTGCGCACGGCTCTCTCTCTTTCTCGCGGTCGACTGAGCCATTTTGTGTCGCTTTGACCATCAACTCCATCGACCACCACCACCACCACCACCATCATCATCATCGACTCTTTTCTTCAATGAGCTGACCACATATACCCCTTGACGAACACCATGTCATACCCACATCAACGATCCGCTCGAGGCTCGTCCGATCTCAACACTCGATACCAGCGCATTTCATCGCATCAACAGCAACAACAGCAGCAACAGCAGCAACAGCAGCAACAGCAGCAACAGCAACCACGCCCAAGACAGCCACCTCCCAGGACGTACTCGGCCACCACACCAACATGGACCTCGCAACCTGTACCCGAGCCTCCCCTACTGCCACCGCTGGTCGATCTCGCCAACTGGATCGCATCCCTGCCGCATATACGCCAATGGCCCTCGTTGCTCGTCGACCGTCTGCTGCTGGCCCCCATCTCTCAGCTGCTGCAGTATACGCGCGACATCATCCTCTCGCCTAGGACGCATCGCATCGTCGTGCGTCTCGGTGTGCTTGCCACCATCTTTTGGATTGCCCTCGCAGCCGCTGTCGTCAGCTACGTCGGATTCTATCGTGCCTGGGTGCCCGACGTGGGTCTTCGCAAGGAGATCTGGCTGCAGTACGGCCACGACCGTCCTCCCTACGCCCATCTCGACTTTGCTTCTACAGCTCACAACTACCACCTGCGCGAGCCCAATCCATCCTCGTCGTCCTACAATCCGTCCACCGACATCACCGGCGAGTTCTTTGCGCAGGACCAGGCTTACGACATCACGCTCGAACTCTCGGTCCCGCTCAACCAGGCCAACCTCGACCTGGGCAACTTCATGGTGGATCTCGATCTGAAGAGCAAGTCGAACCGCTCCGTATTCCACGTGAGCAAGCCGACGCTGCTCACCTACTCGGCGGCGCCCGTTCGAGCCGCATCGTCGCTCTCGCAGATGCTCTCGCGCAATCCGCCCTCTTCGCAATCGCCCACCAACTCGCAGCTGCTCCGCATCCCGCTCTTGCGCAGAGCCGTGTTGCGACCCTCGTCGTACGCTCCTCCGCTTTCCTCGACGCCGCCCGATCCGCGTGCCGATCGCAAGGTGACGCATGGCCAGGTGAGCGTCGGTCGAGCAGATGCAGACAAGTTTTGGGTGTACGGCGGCAACCACAACACGCTCGCTGGCGTGCATACGCTGCCTGGCAATGGTAGAATTGTGCCTCTGGCTGTGGGCTCGCATTCCAGCCGCGGCGAGCTGCAGACGTACGCCGCCAGTTTGCGCTTTGATGCGCATCTCACGGGACTGCGCTTCTTCATGTACCACTTCCCGCTGCTGTCGTTCTTCACGTTCACGACGCTGTTCTTGGCGTTCGAGATGGCGACGGCGTTGACATTGTGGGCGGTAGCAGCGATCTATACGAGCTCGATGGCAGTGGCGCCTATCTCGTTGGACACGGACGAGCACTTCCACCAGCAGCAGCACAAGCCGTGGTGTGCGCAACGCCGTGCCGACGACGACTACCTCAAGACCGAGACCGAGACCACACCGTCTGCGGAAGAGCCGTCTCGCTTCAGGTACAAGCAGGGCGACGAGGAGGAAGACGAGACCGAGACAGAGACCGAGGCGAGGCGCAGGTTCAGAGGAGAGCCGCGCATCAAGGTGGAAGAGTACAGCGATGGCGACGAGGCTGCGCGTGCGGCTGCCGAGGAGCAAGAGATGCGACTGCGATCGCTCGAGAGTCTCGAGGCCAAGGATGCCGCTGACTTGGCCGAGGCGATCCGGCAGTCGAGGATGCGCGACCTGCTCGAGGCGAGGAGGATGGGCGGCGCAGGACCGAGTGGAAGCAGCGAGCGCGGGCTCATGCCGGGAGAATCGCTGATCGAGATCGTGGATCCCACTTCGCCCATCTCGCCCGAGGAGCTTTCGGAGATCCAGCTGTCGAGGAGGGTGCTGGATCGACTCGACGAGGAGACGGAAGAGGACACGGACGTTGCATCGTCGAGACCTTCGTCGCGGCTTGCTGCGCGCGGAGCTGCGACGCCTCTAGGAGAAGGAGAGGCGTGGGAGGATTTGGAGGACGAGTCGGCGTCCGGTGAGTCTGGCGTTGAGGCTGCCGCAGCCAGGCAGGGACAAAAGGCAAGCGACGACGACGACGACGACGATGAGGATGAAGCTGGCGAGCGCACCATCGGTGGATCCACCACTTCGGGCAGACGGACCATGCGCTCCTTCGGTGCGACCACGACAGCCACAGGCTCGTCTTCTACACGCACAGACTAGCGCACCCGCTTCACACGTTCAGCTGCATCGTGTCTTGCATTACCACGCCGAACGCTCCACAATCAAGTTGGCGATCTTTTGAAGCCTCACTTCGTCCTCCTCGTCGAAGCCATCCAACGATTCGCAGTCGATGTCGAGCACGCCGATGATGACGTCTTCGTCCGAGCCTCTGCCACTCCACGACTTGTCGGTCTGTTCGGTGGGCTCTCCGGAGCGTGGCGACTGCTGTTCCAACGCCTCCTGATGCACCGTTGCGAGTCTCTTGCGGGCCACCACGAGGGGAACGACGATCTCGGACCTCGAGAGCGAGTCGCACGCAATATGACCCGGATACGCCTCCGTATCTGCCACCCTCACCACCCTCGGCGGGAGCAGGCTCGATGCATCTGCGCACACGCCCTTGCCGGGGACGGAAAAGATGAGCTGGCAGGCGGGCAGGCCGTTGAAGGGCCCGAGCAGCAGTGTGGGCTTGCTGCGCGTCTTGCGCGCGAGTGTCTCGGAGGGGAGTAAGGGCGAGAGCAGGTAGAAGCCCGCCCAGTTGACGCGCTTGTCGCGCCAGAGCGGGAAGCGGTTCATGGCGTTGAAGAGGAGCGAGGCGGCGTTGGAGAGCGTGCTGATCCAGTCGGTGCCCGGGTCGATGAGCGAGGTGAGCGACGACTCGAGGTGGTCGTAGAAGTCGGTCTTGGTGACCACGTACGAGGGGAGCGCTGCTGCGTCTGCGTGCACCATTTTTGGTTTGATATGGAAGGTGATGATGGTGAGAGTCAGAGGGATGGGTGTGAAGGTGTTCTTCCACTCGTTTTTGGTGCGCTTTGACGTTTCTGTTTTCTTTTCGGTTAGAAAGCCGGCGAGTCGGCAAATCACGCCATCGACCCTTTTTTCTTTCTTCCAGCTGCCGCCCGTGCATTATCGCTTCGGTGTCGATCTGACTGAAGCTGCATCTGCTCATGGCTCGATGCAATGGCAGCACCCGAGGAACAATGTGTCGTCCTCAGAGAGGCGACAGTGAAGGGCTTCCATCGCAAAGGTGGAGAGAGCTTCGGTTGCCGTCACTCTCAGCCGGAATTAAAAAAAAAAAATTGGAGGCGCATCGACGTATTTTGCCGATGACTCTCTCAACTTGTTCCTCCTTACAACCATCATCACCTCGAGCGAAAACGATCGCAATGTCGCGCTCGTCGCTTCGCCTCTTTGCGGCACCAGCACGAACGCTTGCAGCCTCGTCATCCTCAACACCGTTGCGCACTGCGGCAGTCTACCGCCGAGCGACGGCCTCGCTTCACACTTCGCACAGCCCCAATGCGGCTTCGTCGTCGTCTGTCTCGAGCAGGCCGGAATTCTCGTGCGTAGATGCGAATGAGCGCAGGGGGCAGAAGCTGCAACATCTCGCTGAACAGGCCAAGGCAGCGTCATGCTCCACACCGTCCTCCAACAACCCTTCGGTCGCTTTCCCCTGCGTCGACGCCAACGAGGCACGCGAAACGAGGCTGCGCGCCCAACTCGGCTCACCGCAACTAGCCCAAGATTCTAGCGCCACAGCATCGCAGAGCGAAGTCGACGAGTCGGGCCCCGAGCCGTCCTACACAAAGGTGGTCAGCGGCTACCAGCTCTACCACCACGCGCACCCGTTCCGGCTCGACTACGGCGGCGAGCTGCCCGAGTTCGACCTGGCCTACGAAACCTGGGGCGAGCTCAACGCGGACAAGAGCAACGCCATCCTGCTGCACACGGGGCTCTCCGCCTCGTCGCACGCCGCCAGCACGCCCTCGAACCCGGCCAAGGGGTGGTGGGAGGACTTTGTGGGCCCCAACAAGCCCTTGGATACGAACCGCTTCTTCGTCATCTGCACCAACGTGCTCGGCGGATGCTATGGCTCGACGGGCCCGTCGTCGCCGCACCCGCTCGATCCCGCAAAGGCAGCCTACGCCACGCGCTTCCCGATCCTGAGCATCTTCGACATGGTGCGCGCGCAGTTTGTGTTGCTCGACCACCTCGGCATCCGCACGCTCTATGCGAGCGTCGGCAGCTCCATGGGCGGCATGCAGTCCATCGCTGCTGCGCACCTCGAGCGCGATCGCGTGGCGCGGCTCATCTCGATCAGCGGGTGTGCGCGCTCGGCGCCGGCGAGCATTGCGTTGCGCTATGCACAGCGCAGCGTGCTGATGAGCGATCCCAACTGGAACCGCGGGTTTTACTACCAGCAAGGATCGCTGCCGCCGCACACGGGCATGAAGCTGGCGCGCCAGATCGCGACGTTTACGTACCGCAGTGGGCCGGAGTGGGAGCAGCGGTTTGGGCGGGCGCGGCGCGTGGGCAGCGGCAAAGAGGAGGAGCTCGATCCGGCGCTGTGCCCCGACTTTCTGATCGAGACGTACCTCGACCACCAGGGCGAGGCGTTCTGTCTCAAGTACGACGCCAACTCGCTCATCTACATCAGCAAGGCCATGGACCTGTTCGACATGTCGGACCACGCGCTCGCCGACCTCCAACGGCGGCGTGTTCGCGCACACGGGTCCAACGAAGCCGGGCTGGCAGTGGGCGAGGCGCAGCCTGCGCCGCGCCCGCGCAAGCGCCAGCACATCAGCACGCTGTCCTCGCCCGCAGCACACGCGTACGTGCCCGCGCTCGCGAGAGGCATGGCGCGGCTATCGCACGTGCCGACGCTCGTCATCGGCGTGCAGAGCGATATTTTGTTCCCCGTGGAGCAGCAGCGCGAGATCGCCGAGTGTTTGAGGATGAACGGCAACGACCAGGTGCGCTACTACGAGCTGGACGCACCGCATGGGCACGATAGCTTCTTGATCGATGTGCCCAATGTCGGCGGGGCGATTCGCGGGTTCCTCGAGTGAGCGGCGGGGGAGGAGTGTATCACTAGCAACACATACGCCACAATTGGACACAGGGCAGCAATGCAGGTTTGGAAGGGACGTCTAGAGAAGCGAGTCGTCGGTGGCAGAGACGAATGTCTGGCGGCGGTAGAGGAGCGGTTTGAGCGCGTGCGGCGCGGCGGCAGCGTGGACGTGCACGACGCGTGCGATGTACAGCCTGCTCTTTGCGTGCGTGTCCTCTTCTGTGGGTGGGTGAGTGAGGCTGTATCTGTCCAACTCGATGCTGTCGACCACCTGGCATGCGAGCGCACCGATCGCGTTGGCAACGAGCGGCACTGCCCCCTCCTCCTCCCCGTCCACCAGTCCGGCTTGCAGCAACGGATGCGCCTCAGCCCCACCCTCCGCCGCCGGACAGGGGTACGCGAGCGGTGGTGTACCAGGCACGGCGTACGCCGCGGCCAGACGCGCATGCTGCGTCGACAGCACATTGATCACCAGATCCGCTTCGCGCGCACGCCGCTCGACGTGTGCCGCCAGCGCATCTGCCAGACGCGACGGCGTGCGGAGCGCAAAACACACCAGGTGCGGCCCGAGCGACACGGACGTGAAGCTCGACAGCGTCGCCGCGTGGATCTGCCTCGCTGCCCCCGCTGGGGCGGGCAGGAAGGTGGTGGCTAGTGCAACGGGCTGTGCGGACTCGCGCATCAGCGCCCGGATTTGCGCGGAAGTATCGTCGCCATCGTGCTGCTGTGAGCGAAGAGCAGAGCGCGTGAAGGGGCGGCGCGGGTGGCAGCTGCGTCGTGTGAAGGGGAGGAAGGCTTCGAGTGTGACTTTGGACGTCGTGGCTCGTGCGGCGGAGAGGGTGTAAGGGAGGAGGAGAGTCATCTCCCGCTACGACGAGTGCGTAGGAGTGGGATGCTAAGAGTGTGGTGGTGGAGCAGGAAGAGGGTAAGCAGGCAATGCAGAAAAGTGCATCACGAGAAAGCGTTTCCGGGCCGAGTCCCGCGTCCGAGCCCATTCTTGGAGAATGTTAGGTCGCCGTTTTGTCAAGGCAGCGATGATTTTTACCCCACGCTCTGTTTTTTTGTGTCCCTCACGACCCTATCTCGCTTGGGAGGACGAGGAGGAGAAGGCCTGTGCGAGCGCTCAAAGAATAGAGCTTCCAAGGATCCATCGAAGCTCAGCGTTTGGCTTTCTGTGCGTCGCACCGCTGATTGGCGAGCGAGTCGGCCCGCTGTTATCTTTGGCCTCAAGCTCATCCTCATCCGCTCTCTCCCATCTCATCCATCCTTCCGTCGTACCCTTGATCTTGAACCCACATCTTCATCCTCAAACCCTAAAATGCACCTCCTTCCGCGCGAACGCGACAAGCTGCTGCTCCACCAAGCCGGCTCGCTCGCCCAAAAGCGCCTCGCGCGCGGTGTGCGCCTCAACCAGACCGAGGCCACGGCGCTCATCGCCACGGTGCTGCACGAACGCATCCGCGACGGCGAGCATTCCGTCGCCGAGCTCATGCAGCACGGCAAGACGCTGCTCGGGCGCTGTCATGTCTTGCCCGGTGTTGCGGAGCTGCTGCACGAGGTCATGGTCGAGGGCACGTTTCTGGACGGCACGTTTCTGGTTACGGTGCACCAGCCCGTGTGTACCGAGACGGGCGACATCCACGCGGCGCTCTACTCGAGCTTCTATCCCGCGCCGGATCCGAGTGTGTTTGCGGCGCAGCAGACGGTGGGGGAGAAGGCGGTGGTGCTGGGCAAGACGAATGCAGAGGACGTGTTGCCCGGTGCACTGGTGACCAAGGAGGATGCACAGCCGATCGTGCTCTGCCCGAAACGTCCGCGCGTCGCCGTCAAGGTGACCAACACCGGCGACCGCCCCATCCAGGTCGGCTCGCACTACCCCTTCCTCGAGACCAACGCCGCGCTCTCCTTCCCGCGTCTCCTCGCGCTCGGCAAGCGACTCGACATCGCCGCCGGCACCGCCATCCGCTTCGAGCCCGGCGACTCGAAAACAGTCACGCTCGTCCAGGTGGGCGGCACCAAGATCCTCGCGGGCGGCAACAACCTCGCCGCTGGACCCTTGGACGAGTTCCTCGCTACAGCCGACTCCAAAGCCGCCCTCGTCAAACGCATCGAAGCTGCCGGATTCGCCAACGAGCCGCTCCCGGATATGGCCGACGACTCGCTACCGCCGCCGGCACCGTGCGAGCTCTCGCGCGACGCCTATGCGGCTCTGTACGGCCCGACGGTCGGCGACAAGGTGCGGCTCGCGGACAGCCCGCTCTGGTTGGAAGTCGAGAAAGACTACACGGTGTATGGCGACGAGCTCAAGTTTGGCGGCGGCAAAGTGCTGAGGGACGGCATGGGCCAGGCGTCGGGGCGGGCGGACAGCGCCGTGCTCGATGTCGTCGTCATCAACGCGCTCATCGTCGACTGGTGGGGCATCGTCAAGGCGGACATCGGCATCCGCAACGGACACATTGTGGGCATTGGCAAGGCGGGCAATCCGGCCATCATGGACGGCGTCGACCCGAATCTGGTGGTGGGCTCGTGTACCGAGGTGATTGCGGGCGAGAAGTTTATCGTGACCGCAGGCGCGATCGATGCGCACGTGCACTACATCTGTCCGGACCTGCACGACGAGGCGCTCGCCACGGGCATCACCACGCTCATCGGCGGCGGCACGGGCCCCACCGCGGGCACGAGCGCGACGACGTGCACGCCCGGCCAGGACCAGCTGCGCAACATGATGATCGCCACGGACAACGTGCCGCTCAACTTTGCGTTTACGGGCAAGGGCAACGACAGCGGCCTGCCGGGGCTCGAGGACCAGATCCGCGCCGGGTGTGCGGGCATGAAGATCCACGAGGACTGGGGCGCGACGCCCGCCGTGATCGACGCGTGCCTCACCGCGTGCGACAAGTACGACGTGCAGTGCAACATCCACACGGACACGCTCAACGAGTCGTGCTTCGTCGAGGGCACGCTGGCCGCGTTCAAGGGGCGCACCATCCACACGTACCACTCGGAGGGCGCGGGCGGCGGGCATGCGCCCGACATCATCCGCGTGTGCGGCGAGCCCAACGTGCTGCCGTCGTCGACCAACCCGACGCGGCCGTATGCGCGCAACACGCTCGACGAGCATCTCGACATGCTCATGGTGTGCCACCATCTGTCCAAGGACATTGTGGAGGACGTGGCGTTTGCCGATTCGCGCATTCGCGCCGAGACCGTCGCCGCCGAAGACGTGCTGCAGGACAGCGGCGCGATCAGCATGATCAGCTCCGACTCGCAGGCCATGGGCCGCATCGGCGAGGTGGTCGCGCGCACCTGGCGCACCGCGTCCAAGATGGCCAGCCTCGT
>LT795074.1:182569-196387 GCA_900162835.1 Sporisorium reilianum f. sp. reilianum | reverse complement strand
GCGTGGGCGCAGCACGCCACGCAGCACGGCTTCGACGCCGCGCGCGCCATGCTCGCGCACGACCCGCTCATCACGCGCACCATGTTCGACGACGCGCGCGTCGGCGCTTCGGCTCCCGTTAAAGCAAGCTGGGCGCCCGACCCGGCGCAGCTCGCGCAGCTCAAAGCACAGTTCCTCCGCCAAGCGCGCATCGTGCACGGCGGAGAGGCGGAGAACGTGATCCTGCTCACGCCGACATATGCGCTCGGTGGCCCCGTGCAGCAGCGCGCGTTCGTGCAGCTCGACGACCAGGGGCTCAGCGAGATCTGGTGCCAGATTTTGAACTTGCTCGACTGGCCCGCCGTGTCGGTGCCCATCGCGCTGCCGCGTGCGGTGCGCGACGAGTGCAGGCGCGCCGCGCTCGGCGAAGCGGAGTGGGCACAGTATCTTCCAGGGCGTGTCGAGGCGGATGCGATTGATGGGGATGGGGAGGCGCGCCTGCCCACGCTCAGCGTGCAGCTCGCCACGGTGCCCGGCAACGAGCTGGCGCTGCTCGACTATGTGGCGCGCATCCGGGCGTGAAGGCGTTTTCACGCAGTGGCACAGCTGTAGGCATCGTGGAAAAATGCAGTTGGATGCAGTTCGAGACAGGTTGAGCGAAAAGTGTTGAGACGGAGACATGTTGGTACAGAAGATGACGATAGGGGGATCAGAAGGAAGGGACAGTTGAATGCAAGTTTGCGATGTGCTAGCGGGACCAGAGGGGGGGAAGAAACGGGGGTATAGGGAGGGTTGAGGCCTCGTATTCGCGATCAGTTGGCCCTCACCGACGCCTGCTGCGTGCGGAACTGCGGCTTGGGCTTGACGCGCTCGCCGTTGTAGCCTGTCACCTTTTGCCCGGCGATCTCCTCGACGTCATGCCCATCCGCGGCCTTCTTGGCGTGCTGCTGGCCGTACGCTTTGACCCGCAGCCTCTCCCAGCCACCTGCCGTCGGCACGGGCTCGCCCTTGGCCTTAGCTGCGTCCCAGAACCCGGCGCCGTCCCTCTTCTTCTTCTCCGCATACGCTTCGCGCACGACCTCGCTGTCCGCTACGAGCGGCTCGAGCGAGACATCATCATTAAACAGCGCAAAGTAGAAGATGCCGAGTCGCTCGTAGTGCGCCTGGTCCGCGGGGGGTGCCACGACGCGGTGGATGGTCTGCTTGAGGTATCCGCCCGAGATGAAGTGCATTGCGTCGCCGAGGTTGATGACGAGTGCGTTGTCGCGGTGCTTGACGAGGCGCCACGTGTTATCGGGCATGAGCACTTCCAGGGAAGTGATGGGTTGGGACCAGAGGATGCTGACCGAGTTGAAGTCCGTGTGGCCCTGCAGGCGCACGCCGCCGAGCTTGTCGTCGTCGTGCTGGTCCGGCGTGTGGTAGAGCGCGTAGCGCAGCAGATCGAGTCCGCGCAGCTCGGGCTCGCGGCTCAGCTGCCACAGGTAGTCCGCCGGCAGTTTGAGGACAAGCGACAGCACGCTGAGGATCTTGCGCAGGATCACGCTGTGGTTGAAGCGCGCAAACGCCTCGATCTCCGGCAGCAGCTCCTGCAGGCTCGCCGGGAACAGCTTGGCTTTTGCGTCAGCCGAAAAGCTCTGCGAGCCAAAGTTGAGCTGCTCAATGCGGTCCTTGACCCCGTCCAGCTTCCAGTGGCCCTGCTCCTTGTACCCGACAAAACTGCCCGTGCCCAGGATATCCGCCTTGTAGCGCGCCTTGTCCGCCTCCGAGACGCCGTGGAACGCATACTGCCCGATGGCAAACTGGCGCAGCACGTGCTCCCACGACAGCCCGTGGTTCTCGGCGTAGATGAAGCCGTCGCGCGAGAAGGCTTCGCCCACCGCGGCAACCACCGAGTCCGGCACGTTGGTATAGTCGTCGCCCGTGATCTGCGACAGGTCGAGCGTGGTGAGCGGCGCCCAGTCCAGGTCGGTCTCGCGCGTGGGTTGCGGTGGCACCCAGGCCGGAAGTGTGACGGACGTCGACGGCATTGTGATGAGGGCTAAAAGGTCGAGGGTGTCGGCGAGGGGGTGGAGAGGGGTTTCGATGTGGTTGCGAGGGCGAAACGAAGCTGTGGCAGGGAGGGTGGAAGGCTTATAAACGATCCCGCTGCTCAAGCGACACCGACACACACACGAGGACAGAGTCACACAAACGCCATACCCGAGCCCAGCCGCAACATCGAACCAAACGGCGCTCTCCTCGTCAAGCAATCGAGGCGACATTCTTCGCACCGACCAGCCGAAACTGCCACCAAAAGATCCACACAGCAGACTGGGCGCGGTGGCTGCTAGAACGAGCGGCGACTTGTCGGCGAGCCTTACTCAGTGGGAATGACGAGCTCGAACCCGCAAACGCCGCGCCAAGTGGCTGGGGGGAGAGCACACCATCGCGAAAAGCGGGGCGAGGGTGGGCGCAGGAGCCGCTGATGACCGAGAGAGCAGCCACCAGAACGGGGTGAGCCAATCCCGCCGTGTCCAAGGGCATGCACGGTTATCCATCGAGTCAAACCGAGATCTTCTTCCATTTGGTCCTCGTCGCCCTCGTCGCCCTCGTCGCCCGCTCATCCTCTCCCTTCACATCACAACCCGCAACCTGCGACCTCGAACCACTTCTCCTCATTCGTCAACCTCTGCAGAGATATAGACAATGCACACCCAAAGACGAAGCCAGCACCCGGCGCAAAAGCCTCTTTGCAGAGAGCGTGTCGTCATGTGGAATCTCGTTTAGATAATTTTTCCTTTTCGGCAGTCAGCGCCAACGAAGCGCAATCTGACGTGACGAGCACGCCATCGTTCTCTGCAAAAGAGTCATTCATGTGCCACACAGCTTGCAAACAAATTTGAAATTTCCCCCCTTTTTTTCTCGAAGAAAGTGGCCGTGTCGACAAAACGTGCGCTCTGCTCGCCCTTGCCACGTTGGCTCGCCTGCATCCAGCACGTTGGGGCTCGATCTACAGCGCTTGATGGTCGATCATATCGACGTGCGCTCACCCGATTCCCCGATTCGTTGCTTCCTCACGGCACAACACAAGCCGTTCGACCCACAGAGACCGACTTCAATCGCTCAAAAGAACAACCCAAGCTAGAGCAGACCAATTCGATTCACATAGATCCAAAGCAGAGAGAAAAGGTACATGATTTAGCGAGACCATAGAAACGAGAGAGCGACCGGAACCTTGTTACGAATCCATCAAGCGCCGAGAGAAATCTATATACATGCCCGCCGCACAACAGCGAGGCAGGCAGAGAGTGTGTTGAAGAAAAGGGTATCGTGAACAACAGACCAGATCAGCGACGACGCGAGTAGTCGGTGCCCTGCGTGCCCTGCGAGCGGCCCGTGTCGGCACGGGGACGGCCGTTGCCGTTGGCGCTGCGGTACGCGTCCTCGGCGTCGTACGTGTTCGACTTGATGCTGCCGCGTCCCGAGCGGCTCGACATGGACGTGCCGCGCGACGTCATGCTGCGGCTCGTCGACGACGCGAGCGAGTTGGAGCGCGTCGACTTGGACGCGATGCTCTGGCTCGCCAGCGATCCCTCGGTGCCGTGGAAGAACGACGCGCGCGACCGCGACTTCTGGATGCGCATCGTCTCCATCGCCGCGTGCGCACGCACCTGGCACATGTTGCTGAGCAAGTAGTTGGCCTTGCTGCCGCCGCCGATCAGACCCTTGCCCTTGGCCTCGAGCGGCTTGCCCGACAGCACCTTGCGGAACTCGGTCTTGGCCGCCTCGTCCTGGCCCATGCAGCTGCGCAGACGGCCCAGCTCGTAGTGCGCAAAGTAGACCAGGTAGCGGTCCACCTCGTCCAGCTTCGAGCCGTGCTCAAACACCTTGTTGAACGACTGCACCGCGTCCGCCTGGATCTCCTCGATCGGTCCCACCGTGTCCTCGGCAGGCAGCCGCACCAGCGTCTGCGGCTCCGGGTACGCCACAAAGCGCAGCGCCACACCGCGCAGGAAAAAGGCGAGGCAGTACGACGACCAGTACTCGTTCTCGCCCGTGCCGTACGACTTGGGGTTGTGGTACGACTCGAGCTCGTCGATAAACTCGTCGATGCGCGTCAGCGTGTTCTCCACCAGCAGGAACACGGGCGTCTGGCCGATGCAGTGCCACAGGTACGAAAACTCGAGACCCGGCAGCGGCAGCCGGTTCTGCTGCGCAATGTACTTCTTGGCCTTGAGCGCCACAAAGCGTTCAAAGGGGATCTGACGCCCCGCCACCTTCTTGGTGAGCTTGCCGACGGTGCGCATGATGGTGGCGCTCTTGGCGCGGTCGTCCATGCCCGTCTCGTACAGCATCACCGCCTTGGCGTACTGATAGATCGCCTTGGACCAGTTCGACTCGCGCGACAGCACGTCGTAGCACTCGTACGCGCGCGCAAAGTCGCACGTGCACAGGTACGTCAGCGACAGGTCCCAGAAGCACAGGTGGTGCAGCTGCTTGAACTCGCGCTGCGACTCGATGGCGTTGCGGTAGTACTCGATCGCCTTCTCGGGCAGCGCCTGCGCCGCGTACAGACGCGCCGACCAGAACAGGTAGAAGATGCCGTTGGGGAAGCGCACCAGGTTCCACGAGAGCACCTTGTCGGCAAACTCGAAATCGAGCTCCGTGACGGGGATGTAGCTCGAGATCCACAGATGGTACATGAGGATCACAATGTCGCACAGCGGTCGTCGCACGCCTTCCTCGTCGGCCGAGATGGTGGGCAGCGGCTTGCTCTTGCTCCAGCCGCCGGCCCGCGCGAACAGGTCGAGCGAGAACTTTCGGTCGCCCACAAACCCAAAGCCCTCCATGACCTTGAGCGTGTTCTTGGGCAGCAGCGACAGCACGAGCGAGCACACGGCGTTGCCCAGGTAGACGCCCGATCGGAAGTCCTGGTCGAGGTGCACCACGTTGGCGCGCTTGCCCGACACCTCGGCCTCCTCGGCCTCGGCATCGACCGCCTCGACAAACTTGAACAGCTCGCGCACCAGGAAGTAGGCCGAGCGCAAGCCCAAAGCCTGCTTGACGAAGCCGATGCTGTCGCCCGAGTAAAAGATGCCGAGCACCGACTTGAGCAGCTGCGACTCGGCAAACACGAGCTCGGCGTGGAGCTGCACGAGGCTCATGGAGCGGTAGCCGCCCTTCTTGCCGCTGATGAGCTTGCCGATGGCGCCCTGCTTCTTGCGCAGGAAGCCGGCGATCTTCATCGAGTGCTGGCAGCACATGATGGCCGTCTCAAAGTCGGCGGGCTCAAAGGTCATGATCGACTTGACCGAGTTGATGAGCGCCATGCCCTCGGCCTTGTACAGGCGCGTGCCGGCACCCTCCATGCACAGGTCTTCGGCCTCGCGCATGCGCGAGTTGAGGAAGAGCGCCATGGCCTCACGCACAGTGGCAAGATCCTCGCGGCAGTCGTTGTCGTCGATGCGGCAGTCCGAGGCGCTGATCTTGGCATTCATGTAGTCGGGGCGCACGGCCGTCTCGGGCGTGATCGACTCGTCCGAGTAGGCCGACATCTGGTCGTCGTCGGGGCTCTGGTCCTCGTCGTAGTCCTCCTCCTCGTCCGGATAGTGGTCGACGGTGCGAGGCTGCTGACGCTGGCCGGGGCGAGCGACGCCGTGGTCCTCCTCGTCCTCGTCCTCGTCGTCTTCGTCGTCGTGCACGTCGTCGCGGTAGTTCTGAGCACCGCGCGAGTTGCCGTAGCCGTTGGCGCCGTTGGAGCCGTTGCCGTTCTTGTTGCCACCGCGGAGGTAGCTGAGACCAGCGGCGGCAGCACCGGCAGCACCGGCAGCGACACCAGCGACGGCGCCGACAGCGGCACCCGTGTAGGTCTGGGGCTGCTGCTGCTCTTCGTCGGTGTGGTCGTCGTGCTCGGGCTCGTGCTCGGGCTCCTCCTCGACGGCCTTCTTGCTGGGCTTGCGAGCGAGGTTCTTGTTGGACGACGCAGAGCGCTTGGAACGGGCAGCGGGTTCAGGCTCGGGCTCGGGGTCTTCAAAGTCGTCGTCGTCTTCCTCCTCCTCCTCCTCCGACTCTTCCGGCTCGGGCTCAGGCTCGGGCTCCTTCTTCTTGCTCTTGCTCTTGGACTTCTTGAGGCCCACAGCAGCGGCACCAGCGGCAGCCTCGGCGCCCTTCTTGGACGACTTCTTGCTGCCAGACTTGGCCGAGGCGGCGTCGCTCGACTTGCCGCCAGCCTTGGCGCCGCCGCCGCCGCCGCCGCCGCCGTACGACTTTTTGATGGTGCCGTCGGTGCAGATCTCGGCGAGCTTCTTGTGACCGAACGAGTCTTGGAGCGTGTCCTCGTTGTGGTCCTGGAGCCACTTGATGAGGGCGCCGTAGTTGTGACGGTCGTTGACCACCTGGGTGATGGTCTTGCCGGTGGTCTGCGGGTATTGCCAGGTGACGGTGCCGTCCATGGTCATGATGCCGGCGCGCTGGTAGATGTTCTTGGCGCGGTTGAAGGGCTGGAGCTGGTAGTGCTTGACGCGGATCTGCTTGGCGAGCACCTCGCGGCGGAAGGCGAGGTCCGGGTTGTCGTCGTCGTTGGAGGTGGTCTCGAACCACTGCTGGGTGGCCTCCTCAAACTTGTCGGTGAGCTGCTTCATCTCGGCTTCGATCTTGGCGCGCGACTTGGTGTCCTTCATAATGTCGTTCTCGCCGGCCTGGGGCTCGATGTAGTCCCAGTCCCAGTCCATGGTACCGCCCATGCCCTTGCGGATCTTGGAGGCGGGGACGAGCTCCTCGAGGTCCTTGGCCTTGCTCGAGAACTTGATCTTGTCACGCACGACGGGGTCGAGCATGGGCTGGAGCACCTGCCAGATGCCCTTGAAGATCCAAGGCGCGCCGTGGACGTAGATGCGCTGGAGCGATTCGGGGTAGTAGGCTTCGAGACACTTGACGAGGAAGAGGACGCACTGCCAGTCCATGTTCTTGAGACCGAAGCCGGCCATGTCAAAGACGACGACGGCCTTCTCGTAGGGCGAGGTGGTGATCTGACGCGCGTTCTCCATGGCGAGCAGGACGTAGTCCTGGAGCACCTCGTGCTTCTGGGCGCTGGTAAAGTGACGTGCGACGTGGATAAAGTAGAGGGGGTTCTCCATCTTGTCGGTGTTTCCCTTGATGTACGAGATGCCTCGACGCATCTGGTTCATGAAGCCGGGCACGTCCTTGAGGCCGTCCTCGCCCTTGTAGATGATGCCGGTGACGTCCTTCTCGAGACGGAACTTGCAGGCGGCGGCCAACATGGCGAGCGCGCGGTCGATGTCCCACTTGCGGGCACGGAGGAAGCGAAGGACCGAGGTGTCGGGGTGGTCCATCTTGGTGAACTCCCACATGGTGATGCGGAGGATGGGGCCTCCGTAGGTGTCGATGAATTCGTTCATCTCGTTCATCTCTTGGGCCTTTTTGGCCTCTTCCTTGGCCTTGTCGTCCTTGGGGATGTCCTTGCCGGCGTCCTTTTCGTTCTTGGGGGCGTCGGTCTTCTTCTTGCCCATCTTGCTGGGGCCGCCCTGGCTCATGATGCGTTCCGAGACATCCTTGTTCTTCTCGAAGAGCTCAAAGAGGCGTCGCCAGATCTCTCGGAGGTCGCGTTGCTGGGAAGAGGTGAGGTTGCCTGGGACACAAAGCGAAATAAGGTTAGTGTTTGTACGCGATCGAGTGGCTCGGATGCCTGCCACAGTCGGCTGTCCATGACAGCAACCGGAATGCGATGCAGTGCAGCTTCGTCGCCAGGCTCGGAGCGATGAGCGACTGCCGGCTGCTGGCTGTCTGGCATGCGCCAAAACTCGCGGATGGATGGACGAGACAGTCAACGCTGCAGAGTAGCAAGCCCCAGCTCAACTGGAGCGCTACCAAGCGGGGAAACTCACCTCGGTAGGCGGGAAGGATCTCCTCGCCGAGATCGTTTGTGACGGAAGCCATGTTGGTATGTGTCGAGTCGGAGAGCGAGGCTGCACCGATGTGGGAAGGAGGGGAGCGGGCGGATTTCGGGGGAAAAGCAGATGCGAATGGACGCGGCGGCTGGTCGGGTTGCTGGTGATACAGCTGAAACGACTGCTGCCGAACGAGAAGAGCTGGGAGACAGAAAAAGCTGCGAAAGCGAAAACGGAGCAGTTTTGTCTAGAGCTTGGTCGTCGTCGTCAGAGGCGTGGAGGAGCAAAAGAAAAGGACCGATCGCAGCGAGGGGAGGAGTGCTTGGAGCACGGGTATCAGACAGAGTTGCTCGAGGCGACTGTGTGCTGGGAGAACTCTTTTTCCGAGGAGAAAGGAGGTGCGGGAGAAAAAGAGCTGATAGCTTGGGGTGAGAGAACAGGATGGTGGCGATGGGGTGGATGGCTTATATTGGGTCGAGCGGGGCAAAGCGATGCAGAGGGCAAGAGGGCCTCCACGGATAGAGACTGGCTGCAGACGATCCAAGACACGCCGCCAGTCAGGCGCTTGGCTGGGTTCGAGACGAGGCCAAAGCGTTCAAAGCGCTGGTTTCGATCCGATTGAGCAGCGACGAGCAGGTTGGCAGCTGAGCGGAGGCTGAACAGACCAAAAGAAAAGAAAAAGAAAAAGATGGGGAAATCGACCGAAAGGGCAGTGTGAGTGTCTCTCTCTCTCTCTCTCTCTCTCAACCCATGCGCAGCTGATCTACAGCTGATGATGATGCAGACTGTCTGCTGATTCGACGCAGACGCAGACGCGAGGCGAGGCCACCGCGGCTCCACGAAAAAATGGGCGTGGAGGCTCGTTTAGTTTTGGAACTTTTCCCCTCCCTTTTTGGCTGGTGAAAGGTCGAGGCGAATGCAGCTCAACATGGACAAGAAACACACTGCGATTGCGCCTTGCTGCTGAGACGAGGGGCGCATGAGCAGTGTCCCGAGCGAATCGTCGGATGCACTTTCCCTTTTTTCTTAAAAAAAAAAAAATTCAAATCAAAGACCGGTCTGCTCGAAAGCTAGAGAGAGAGAGAGAGCTAGTCGTTAGTCGTTGGTAGACAGGCGGCACCACCTCATCATCATCATCATCATCATCATCATCATGGTCTCTGAACGGAGAATCAAGAGAAGCGGTCTGATCTCTTCATACAGTACAAGGGCTCGCAGTGGAAAACGATCAGATGCATCAGCACCGCGAGAGGTTCCTGCGTGACGGACCCACCACAATGCAGCGCAGGGTCTGAACTCACAGCCAAACAAAGTGAGCAGCGGCTCTCTCTGTCTTTCAAGCCAAACCCCGAAGTGCTTTGACACCAGCCAGTTGCGGTTGGGACGTTTGAAATCTTGTTCGTCCGAGTCACGACGCTGCACAGCACAGCACTAAGCACATGTCCGGAATGAAGCCGACGACGGCGACGGCGACAACGGCTGCTGCTGCTGCTTGTCGCTGCTTGTCGCTCGTCTCGTTTGTGGGGGGGCACCAAGTGCGGGGCCGAGCAATTTCCGTCTGCGCAACGATCCTGTGAAATTGCGACGGAAACGGCCCCCAAAAAAACGCCTTGCCTCTCATTCTTCGAACGACTGCACGGCGGCGTCTAGAGCACGGCCTAGCTGTGCTTGACACCAACCTAGCATGGCCGCCCTGACTCGCTGCTCTGTGTGCGTCTGCCAAAAAAAAAAGAGGCTCGGCTAAGGTCGTCGACGCGCATCCCAAACTGACGCCCAATCCACCTCGCCTATGCACACCTCGAGCGGGATTATCGACCGTCTATGGGCTCACACTATCTCACCTTACTCTGCATAGACCTTTGTTAGTGCCTCTGCTTGTTTGTTGGCTTGCCTGCTCCCCGTCGCAGAGGGTCGGCTCTTGCTTTGCGTTTGCATTGGACAGAAATGAATCAGAATGAAAGCGGGGCCGACCGGATATCATTCGTGCTAACTTGGTGTGAATGCGAAGATGCGTTTCGTCAGGTCCCTTTTGTTTGGTCCGCTTCTTCGAGCCCCGCCTTGTCGCGGTGCAGATATGACGTCTCGAGTCGATGTCCATCGGATCATTTTTCGCACCACGCCTTTTTTTTCTACATCGTTGGTCGACCATGTGTGCAGCGCAGCGCCTCAGTGGGGCTTGTTCGCTCCGGTCCTCGCGCGTGGAATGCTGCGCTGCGCTGATGATGACGGCGTCAGTGTGAACATGTGTGGTCCAGTGTCCAGTTGCTCGACCTCGACGCCGGCGGAGATCCAAATGGCTCTCCCCACAAACAGAGCCAGAACAAAGCGCCTCGGGTGGGTGGTGCCTACGCTGCAGCCGAGCTCGATGCTTTGGTGGACAGGCAGCTGTTCGGCCAATTCGCATCCTCTCGCGACCTCATGACCTTCGCTCGTTTTTCCCCGGTGCCTGACACCCCTCCTTGACCTCCTTGTTTCCAATCCCCTGGATACGGTCGAGCGATTCCAAGGAGCTTGCTTGTCAATCACGAGCCTTGCCAACGTGGGGGCACTCGCGCGTGCAGACAAGCCGGGATCTGCGGGGCAAGAGCGAGGTTACCACCACACTGGCTCTGCATGCTTGCGCTCTCTTTTCACGAGCAACATGATCCGATGGTGCGCTCGTGCTGCTGCAGCTCCAAGTCAGCCCCGATTTCGATCCCAGCTATGCCCGCCTACACTTCTCAGCCATCCCAGATTCAGCTGGCAGCAGAGGCACACTTCTCCGTCCTCGTCGTTGTTGTTTGTCTCGCTGGATTTGACTGTCAAGGCGGCCTGAAAGAAGGAGCCTGGACGGCGATCCGACGAAATCGATCGGCGTTTGTTTACCCTTCCCGATCAGCCCGATGCAAATTGTGACCACGCTTCGGCCTGATCCGCCCCGTCGTCGTCCATGAACAGTCCCAACGCTCGGCACGATGACCTGCCCAAGCTGCCAGCATCGCCCGCAGCTAGCTTGCAAATGGTATTCACTTTTGGCATGAATTGTTTTATGATAGTACATTCTCGAAGCGGACATCGAGAAAGGGGGGTGACGACAAGAATAAAGATGGGTAAACGGACCAAAAAAAAAAAACCAACAAGAGGCCGAAAAGAAGAAGAAGGGGAGAGTATTGTCAAAGCGTGGGGAAAAGGTGTGTCGTCGCCAGCCGCAACAAAGAAGGGCTGGGACGATACAATTTTTTTGGGGGGATGGTGTCCAGCTCAGTTGACATCGTCCATCTCCATGTGCGCCATCACGTCGCCACCGGCATCGGCGCCGTACCGCTCTTCGCCGTCGTCGTCCATGCGCGCCGCGTCGTCGTCGACATCCTCGTCGTCGTACATCTCGGCCGATCCCGAACGGTCGGCACGCTCGCTGCCGCTGCCGCTGCCGCTCGCGCTGTCGTCGAGCCGGTAGCGGCCCACGTCGCGGTGCTTTCCGTCGCTCTCGCTCAGACGCATGTTGCCCAGGCCCGCGAGCGGGCTCATGGTGACGCTGCGCATCGAAGGGTCGTACGTGCTCGTGGTGCTGCCGTCGCTGCTGTCGTTGGGCACGAGCGAGGGCGTCGCTCGGCGTGCCGGGCTGCCGCTGCTCGCGTTGCTCGAGATCGTGTTGCGCCGTTTCGACGCCATGAGCGTCTCGAAATTGATCGATTCGGATCCGAGCAGCCCCGACGACGGAGGGCTCACGGCAGCCGGCCACAGCGCCTTCTCCTCGGGCAGCGAGCGCGCGTTGGCGTCCATGCCCACCAGGATGGCCGCCGCCTCGAGCAGCTGCACCTGCTGGTGCTTGCTCATGAGAAACTTGGACGCCTCCTTCCAGTACACCGTGTGCTCCCACCGGTGCTTGATCAGACAACTCGGATGGCGGTACACCTTGGCGCAGCTCTCGCAACGGTGGAGCTCCTCGTGCTTGCCGCCCTTGATGCTCTTGCCGTCGTCGTCGTCCTCGCCCACAGTGCCGGTGGAGCTGACCGACGAGCGACGGTCGCGCTTGGGTCCGCTGGCCATCATGCCCGGACTGGGCATGGGCATGGTGCTGTCCAGACTCGACGGGCCAAAGCACTCGACGCCCAGATGCGAGTGTCCTTGCGAACGGCCCTCGTGCTGGATGGGTTGCGCATGGCTGCGCGCCTGGAACGAGCCGGGAGCCACGGTCGAGTTGGACGTGATGGACGACGAGAGCGACAGCGCCTCGGCGGCCGCACCGAACGAGGTCGACAGACCGCCGCCCATCTCGGCCATGCCCATGCGGGGCGAGCGCGCCATCATGGGCATCGCACCACGTCCAGTGGGCGAACCAGGCCCGCCTGCAGCAGCACGGCTCATGGACAGACCAGAGGCACCGCCGGCGCCAGCAGCAGAAGCCGTGTCGGTGGCCTTGCGACGCATCTGGCCGGTGATGGATTCTCTTCTGCGGCCGCGGCTTGGCACGGCAGACGAGATGCCACCGTTGGAGGAGGCGTCTGTCCTCGAGGTGGGCATGGACGAGGGCGCAAAGAAGCCTTTCGAGGGCGGCGAAAGGCCGGTCAATGGCATGGTCATGGTCATGGTCTGCGACGGCTCGTTGTAAGCTCGACGAACGTGGTTGGCGACGGTGTAGGTCTGAAAGGTTGCCAAGGAGAAGGGCAGGGCAGAGTTTGCAGGTCAGCCTCGATGCCTTGGACTGCCTACGGGCCGTGAGGGCGTGGTGGTAGACTTACGGCTGTGGTGCTGCCGCTGCTTTCAGAGAATCGACCGGCGGCAGAGTGGGAGAAGCTCATACGTTACGTGTCGACGTCGTTGCGTGCTGCGTTGTGCGGGTACCGATGAGAGGGGTCGGTGTGTCGGGCAGCAGTTTGCGTGGTTGAAGGAATCGAGATGGTCGAGAATGACGAACGAAAGAAACGAAAAAGAAGAATGCAGAGCGAACGGGGAGGGAAGTGGTCAGGCTAAAGAGGCTCTGAGAAACGTCTGGCCAGAGAGAAGATGAGAGCGGGTCATTGCAGCTCGCGTCGCCTTGCACCAGAGTGATCTGCCGAGTGTTGGGTTGAACCAGCACGTCGAGCACTCGGAACGTGCAAGGGCTCTAGCAGATGGCTCGTTGAAGGACGCGCGAGGTGCTTTTCCGCTGCTGGCGTCGTCGACGTGACTATCAAGCAAAGCCCAACGGAGCGGAGAGACGAGATGGGCTCGTCCATGCAGCACCGACGAGGAAGAAAAGCAAGCCAGTGCTTGAAAGAAGGAAAGAAAAGAAAAGAAGAAGAAACTCACGTCGTGCAGCGAAGGATTTGAAACGATGAGAGGTTTGAAGGCGAGAGAGTCGAGGTGGTCGGCGGTGGAGATAGCTTGGAACCGAACAGCAGAGGGGGACGATGTTCGAGGATGCTACCAGCAGTGCGCGAGCGCCAGTGGTACAGATGAATGCCGCTTTTGAGGGGGGTGATTTAAACGATCAAGGGCTTCGACCAGGATCCGTGGCGAGGATGTTGTGCTACCACCCTTTTCCCCGAGACGGTACAGCTGCTGTATGGATGCTAGGAGCAGTTGCAAGTCAAGTCGGAGACGGGTGCTTGACAGCGTTGATGAGCCAGCTTGAAACGGATTGGCAGACGAGTCGAGAGCGAGCGGTGAGAAACGGCCTTGAGCGAGACGAGCGTACCGCGCCAATCGTAAAGCGAGCGAGCGAGACCAATAAGGAGCGTTGATGCGACGGGGTCTAGAAGGACCTCAACCGAAGACCAGCGTCAAGGACAGTGTCGAAGAAGTCGAATGCCACGAAAGAAGCGGGCGTTGAGAATCGAGTCGAGTCGAGTCAAGTCGAGATGAAAGATGTCGTAAATGCGGTAGTGATGTTGGTGATGTTGGTGTTGATGTCGATGGTGACCGGTAAGAAAGAAAGATGATGGATGCTCAGGGGTGTCAGCGTGTGTGTGTGTGTGTTGAGGACGTTTAC
>LT795074.1:126125-173814 GCA_900162835.1 Sporisorium reilianum f. sp. reilianum | reverse complement strand
CGTTTGAGGCGGTCCGCCTTCTCCTGCGCCTCGATCTCGCGCTCGCCTGCGCTCTCGTTGTCGCCACCGCGCGCCTCGTCGCCCGAATCACGGTCAAAGTCGCTGTCCACAATATCGACGCCGTCGTCGTTCTCGTTGGCGATAAAGTCAATGTCGTTCTCCACCTCGGCGAACACCTCGTCCTTCTCCAGCTCCTGGTCCAGCAGCGCTTTCAGGCGGTTGCCCGCGGTACTGCGCCGCGCGCGCGACGTGACCATGAGGTCCGTGCTGCGTGAGGCGTCGAAGCGCTCGATGCGGTACGACGGGGCGGGGGGTTCGGGAGAGGCGGACCGCGAGGGCCCCGCGGAGGGTGAGGAGCGGGCGGTAGACATAGTGGATGGTGGTTGATGGGCGATTGGGTGGGTGCGAGTAGGGTGTGGTGGAGGCAGCTACGGCCGCAGAAGGGAAGAGGCTGGGAGTGGTGGCATGTGATGGATGTGTCGGAAGGTGTCCTCCTGAGGGCGACGGGGATCGTCGATGTTTGACGCTTATTGCATCGAGCAGCTGTGTGAGTGTGTCGACGCCTTTGTTGGCTGTGTGTGTGTGAGGAAGGAAGGGAGCAGATGTGGGTCGGTCGAAAGGTGAGAACCGCATAGAAAGGACCCTCGAAGCACGAGAATCGCCATCTCGATCTGCATTTCCGTGTTCCGAGTCTCGCCCGCCAAATTTGGCACAAACCGCTTCGACCACTTCTTCTCGTCCCCATCCTGCCTCTCTGCACCCATCCAGCATCCCGCTTTCTGTCTTGCTTCATTCTACCTCTCTCTATCCGATCGAAACACACCTTCGCCGCTCGCCAGCTCGTCCTATCCCCAGTGTCGGCTTGCCTTCCGTACCATGTCAATGGAGGCCTTCTCCGCAGCGCGAAAGCAAAAGCTCGACCTGCTCCGGCAGCGTCGAGCCGCCGAGCAATCGGGCACCGCGCTCCCCTCGTCGTCACACGATGCATCGCTCCTCATCAAACGCCACTTCCGCAACTACGACCCGATCACGGGCCAGATGAGACGCTTTACTTCAGCACGCGATTTGCCCGATACCGTCGAAAAGGACGTCGAAGGGCTGCAACAGCAAACAATCGCCGAAGACGAGCGGAGGCGGAACGAGAATCTAGACCTGAACAACATTGCTCCCAAGCGGCCGAACTGGGACCTGAAGCGCGATCTGGAGAAGAGACTCAAGAAGCTCGAGCGGAGGGACAAGGAGGCAGTCATCATCCTCATTCGTAAGTCTTCCCCCGCAGCGCAGAACTGAGTTTAGAGAGCACAGAGCCGTGCGCTGACAAGAGCTTTTTTGGTGCGACGACAGGCCAACGGATCCAAGCACAGCAAAAGGCAGCCGCACTCGACGCGAACAGCGCAGACCGCAACGAGGCCACCCTCACCGGCCTCAGCGCCGAGATCGCCGCAACAGCCACCGCCGATCTGGCCCGCGACGCCTCGGACCTCTCTGACGACGACAGCGAGAGCGATGCCGAGTAGCAGCCGCGTTCGCAACCCCACCCCTTGTATTTGTATCTCGCTCAATACCCTTCCAGCCAATCAAACCGTGACAAGAGATACTCGCATTCATGATGATTAACAGACACGCTTTTGGGGGGATGGAACAGTACGCCGGCTCGCGTGCCATCAACGCGTCCAGCTGTTGAACAGGCCGATGTCATCCGCGCCGTTCATGGGACCCGAGCAGCCGACGTTCTGCTGCTTGTCCTCCTCGTCGGCCTCTTCGTCCGTGAGGCGGCGCTTGCGGTTGCCGTTGGCGCCCGCACCGTTGACGGCAGCAGCCGCCGTAGCATCCGAGGGGAGCTTGTCGTCGTTGGCGACGCTGGACGCCGACGGGCTGGCGCGGCTCGCGTAGATCTTCTTCTGGCTCTCGGCGATGACGGGGATCTTGCCGGCCTCCTTCTTGGCCTTGGCGTTCTCGCTGCGCAGGTGCTCGAGATGCGCAATGTACGTGGCGTCGACACCGCCGGTGACGTAGTGGCCGTCAAAGACCGAGCAGTCAAAGTGCTTGAGCTCCGGGTTGAACTGCTGCACCGAGTCGATGAGGTCTTCGAGCGTCTGGTAGATGACCATGTCCGCCTGGATGTACTCGGCGATCTGCTCGACAGAGCGGCCGTACGCGACGAGCTCCTGGCGCGAGGGCATGTCGATGCCGTACACGTTCGAGTAGCGGATGGGCGGCGCACACGAGGCCATGATCACCTTCTTGGCTCCCGCGTCGCGCGCCATCTGGATGATCTCCTTGGACGTCGTACCGCGCACGATCGAGTCGTCGACGATCAGCACGTTCTTGCCGCTGAACTCGAGCGCCATGGCGTTGAGCTTGCGACGCACGTTCTTGCGCCGCACGCTCTGGCCGGGCATGATAAACGTACGCCCGACGTAGCGGTTCTTGATGAAGCCTTCACGGTAGGGGACGCCGAGGTTCTGCGCAAGCTGGAGCGCGGCGACACGCGACGTGTCGGGCACGGGGATGACGACGTCGATCGACTCGCCCGTGGCTTGGAGCTGGCGACGCACCTCGTCGGCGAGCTTGTCGCCCATGGCCATGCGCGAACGGTAGACCGAGACGCCGTCCATGACGCTGTCGGGACGCGCAAAGTAGACGTACTCAAAGATGTCGGGCGAGAAGGCGAAAGCGTCGGGCGAGTCGGCGGGCGGCGTGAGGATGCGACGCGAGACGGCGTGCTTTGTGATGATGACGGCCTCGCCGGCCTTGATGTCCTCGAAGTCTTCAAAGCCGAGCGCATCGCAGACGACCGACTCGGAGGTGAAGCAGTAGTCCTTGCCGTGGCCCTCGAGCTCGCCAGACTCGGCGGCGGACGAGGGACGCGAGCACATGCCGAGAGGGCGGATGCCGTTGGGGTCGCGGAAGGCGATGATACCGAAGCCAGCGAGCATGGCGATGCAGGTGTAGCCGCCCTTGCACTGCTTCATGAGGTCGCGAATGGCAGTGAAGATGTCCTCCTCGTTGATACGGAACTTGCCCGTCTTTTGGAGGTTGTTGGCAAAGACGTTGAGGAGCACCTCGGAGTCCGAGTCGGTGTTGATGTGACGGTGTGCGTCGGCGTCGAGGAAGCGACGAAGCTCGTCGGTGTTGATGAGGTTGCCGTTGTGGGCAAAGGTGATGCCGTAGGGCGAGTTGACGTAGAAGGGCTGCGCCTCGGAGTGGGCCGAGGAGCCAGCGGTGGGGTATCGAACGTGGCCTACACCCATGTTGCCCTGGAGACGCGCGACGGCGTTGACGTCAAAGACATCGCGGACCATGCCGTTGGCCTTGCACTGGTAGAAGCGGCCCTTGTTGCCGCACGTGACGATACCGGCAGCATCCTGGCCACGGTGCTGGAGGAGAGAGAGCGCCTCGTTGATCTCTGGCGCAGCCGACTGATCGACCGCGGCGAGGAGAAGCGCGGTGATTCCACACATGATCGCAAAGACGCACGCTGGTGTGAGTGTGTGGTCTACGATGAAGAGGGAGAGAAGGAAGGGAAGGAAGGAAGCGATGCACGAAGCGGGTGAGGCGGATACCTGAGAAGAGAGAAGGCAAGAAGCAGTCGTCGAAGCGCCAAAGGCGATATTGAGCTGTGCGCTCGCTGCAACTTGATTTTTTATTTTTATTTTTTCCCCTCTCTGTCTCGTTGGTCGACCTCACTGCGCCAAAAGTTGGCCGACCTTTGACCAGACAGAGACGCATTCTTCTTGACTCCCAATCGGGAGCATGTCATCCGACTCATCACACATTCTTTGTCATTGGCAGGATGCATGCGCAGGCTCCAAATCCGTGTTCATTTGACGGACCTCATATCGGTCGGTCCGAACAAAACGCTGCGAGAGGTGTGGGAAAGGCGAAAAAAAGCTGTTCGTGTTCTCTGAGAAGGATCTTTCCGACACGAGAGAGAGAGAGAGAGAGACACGACTCGAGAAGAAATCAGAGAAAGGAAGGGGAAAAAAAAATTTAGCTCGCCGCGTTTCAGTGGCGCCACCTCGGCCCAATTCCGACGTGTCTTTGGAGAAGGGGCCATCGTTGTCATTCGGCTCATCCGCAGAAGGCTCAGTCGATTGAGCCTAGCAATGCGAGGCGAGTGAGACGGAAGTCAAGCCGCCCGGTGCTGCCACAGGTCAGTGGAGTCACGCTCGGCGCAGCGGTGCAGATGAAGCGGGGTCGTCCAGTCACAGTAAAGCCGAAGGACCGACCGAGAGAGGAGAACCCCTTTTTTTGGTTGGCGCTTCGGCAGCTCAACTCCATTCGCAGAGTGGTGTAATAAATCGGCCTCTTGGCTGGCTTGGAATCGGGTCGATTTGCGCTCGAACCGCGCGAGACAGCGGCAAAAGAGAGGCCACAATTTTTGACTCTTTTTCGCCCTCGGTTGGTGCAGGGTGGCAGAGCGGTGCTTGAAAAATGGCCCTCTCTTTTTTTTTTTTCGGATTCGACGTCTGCGAACGTCAACGTCACTCGACTGCACCTCGACCCAAAAAGCTCAGTTGGAGCTTCTGCGCAGAGTTGATTCTTACTCGTCCCCCACCATTCTCACCGCACATCCTTGGTGCAGGACACTATTCAGGAAACGCTGTCTCAGCATCGAGCCTCGGATCCTCACACTCGCTTCATCGGAAGGATCCGGCGCAAGGAATCCGTCACTGCCAGCTGCACACAACACCTTTCCGCTCTCTTCGCTACCATGACCGCCGCCGCTACTGCCAACGCCAACGCCAACGGCACCGCTGCCGCTGTCGACAAGGTCGCCGACAAGCTCGCACAGACCAACCTCCCCGCCTCCAACGGCACCAACGGCCACAGCAACGGCAACCACAAGGACGACGACGCCGAGGGCGACGATGATGATGATGACGACGACGATGACGATGAAGAGGCTGACGCCGGTGCCGCCGCCGCTACCGGTGCTGCCAAGAAGAAGAAGAAGAACAAAAAGAAGAAGAAGAAGTCCAAGGCCAAGATGACACAGACCGTCCCTCCCCGTGTCGGTCTCACAAAGATCTTCACCAACGGCAAGTACCCCGTCGGAGAGATCCAGGAGTACGACACCTCCAAGTTCAGCGAGGAGAGGAAACGCGTCACCGACGAGGAGCTCCGCGAGCGCGAGAGGCTCGTCCAGCAGGAGGAAGGCTTCGACTACAACATCATCCGACGTGCCGCCGAGGTGCACAGGCAAGTGCGTCAGTACGCACAGAGCGCCATCAAGCCCGGCATGAGCATGATCGACATCGCCGAGCTCGTCGAGGACGGCACCCGCGCGCTCGTCGAGGCCGAGGGCTTCGAGTCCGGAATCGGCTTCCCCACGGGTGTCTCGATCAACGAGTGCGCCGCGCACTACACCCCCAACGCAGGCGACAAGCGCGTGCTCCAGGCCACCGACGTGCTCAAGGTCGACTTTGGTGTCCACGTCAAGGGCCGCATCGTCGACTCGGCCTTCACACTCAACTTCGAGCCCACCTGGGACCCCTTGCTGGCCGCCGTCAAGGCCGCCACCAACGCCGGTGTCAAGGAGGCCGGTATCGATGCGCGTCTCGGCGAGATCGGCGCCTCGATCCAGGAAGTCATGGAGTCGCACGAGTTCGAGGCCAACGGCAAGACGCACCAGGTCAAGTGTGTGCAGAACCTCAACGGACACAGCATCGAGCGCTACTCGATCCACGGCGGCAAGTCGGTGCCCATCGTGGCGATGCCCGACCTCGACGTCAAGATGGAGGAGGGCGAGTACTACGCCATCGAGACGTTCGGCTCCACGGGTCGCGGCTACGTCATCGACCAGGGCGAGTGCTCGCACTATGCACGAAAGAAGAACCTGCCCAAGTCGATCCCCATCCGCGTCCACTCGGCACACGGCCTGCTGCGCACCATCAACAAGCACTTTGACTCGTTGCCCTTCTGCAGACGATACCTCGACCGCGTCGGCGAGAAGAACTACCTGTTGGGCCTCAAGCATCTCGTTTCGCTGGGGATGGTGCAGGACTACCCGCCGCTGTGCGATATTGCCGGTGCCATGACTGCGCAGTACGAACACACCATCTTGCTGCGTCCGACGTGCAAGGAGGTTGTTTCGCGCGGTACCGATTACTGAAGCCACCGCTCATCCGCATGGTTTTGTAACAACACTATTTGCAATGGCACCGAAAACTTTCTGCATCGTCTCTGTTCTCTTTCGGTTGCAACGTCGCTTTCGCTGCATAGGTGCGTGGCGCTGTGATTCGAGGTCACGTCTCTGCATACTTGTCGAAGACGTCTTGCGGTGGAAACACTGTAGGCGCCAACTCGAGATACTTGTCGTAGTCTTTTTGAGAGAAGCAGCACAGCACTACCCTCTCGATCTGCAGTTGAGCGGCAAACGGGTGTTTCTTCAGTCACGTCTCGCCCCTTTGCCCAGCATGACACCCAACAGTGACTTACATTCTTTCCATTGTCGCCCGTCTCGAGCCATGTTCCGATCTGGTCCAGCGCAGCAGCAGCCGCAGTATCGAATGGGTAGCCGTACACGCCGGTCGAGATGCTCGGGAACGCGACGCTCTTCCCCCCGACTTTCTTGAGCTCATCCAAGCTGCTCGCATAGGCGCTCCTCATCAGCCTCTCGCACTCGTCGTGCTTCGCCGCCTTGTACACCGGCCCCACGGTATGGATGACGTGCTTCGCAGGCAGGTTGTACGCCGCCGTAGTCTTGGCGGCGCCCGTATCGCACCCGTTGAGGGCTCGACATTCTTCCAGCAGCTGGGGGCCGGCAGCGCGCTGGATCGCACCGTCGACCCCGCCCCCGCCCAGCAGGCTGTTGTTCGCCGCGTTGACGATGGCGTCTACGGCCAGAGTGGTGATGTCGCCGCAGTGGATGGAGAGGCGCGAGGCGAACGGGTAGATGGATGCAGCCAGGCTGGATGACGCGGGGGAGGCGACGGTGGATGAGGCGTACAGCGAGGCGAGCGTCGGAATCGCAGACAGCTTCGTTGCCATTGTTGAGTGCAAGTCTGCTGGATTGGTGATGAGGTCGCTCAGATGATGGAGAGTAGGTTGGGGAGTGAGAATGTCGGTGATGGCGGGCAGAAGGGATGCTGTTCGAAGATGGTCAAAGCATGAAGCTCAGGAAGAGGCGGCGGGAAGCGCATGTGGAGGTTTGGATTTTTTATAGCATGTCGACGATGACGATCTCACACAATTTCGATAGGCGCGGGGGAAAATCTGAGATCAGAACCGTTTTTTAAAGCTCCAACGGCTCCTTTGTTCTTCCTGTCCTCCTTGCCACTCACACCTTTCACCATCCTACTCGCTGCACCGTCACACCCTTCTAGCAACACAGCACACGATGCCGCCTCCGCCCCAGATGCAAGGAATGCCCGGCGGCGAGCCCACCGTCTTCCAGAAAAGTACGTCCCCCTTCCCCCTCACACCACCCCTCGAACCGCATCCCACTTACCACTTTCCGCGCTTTGTTTCGGCTTGCAGTCAAGATGGGCGCGATGACAGGCACACTCGTCGGGCTGACGATCGGCTTCATCGGCGGAGGCATCCAGATCCTGCGCGCGGGCCCGGGCCCAAGAGGCGCGCTCGGCACGCTCTCGCAGTTCATGCTCAGCTCCGCGGCGACGTTTGGCTTCTTCATGTCGATCGGTACGGTGCTGAGGACGGAAGGGATTGAAGGTAATCCGTATCTGACGCCTGCGCAGAGGCTGGTGGCGCTGCAGCAGCAGGAGAGGCTGTTGCGCGCTGCGAGGGACGGGGCTGTTGAGGTCGAGGACACGAGGCGCGTGTAGAGGCTTTTTTTGACTTCGGATGGGAGGAGTGGAAGCAGGAGGAGGGAGCAGAGGGAGAAGGAGAAGGCTGACGAGACGCTGCCTGTCCCCGTGTACACTACTCAAGAACTCAAGCAACTTCGAACAGACGCTGACCACGAAGCGTTTGCGACAACCCGCTCAGCGCAACCGACGTCAGAAGAGGTGGTATTGAATCCAAAATCTCTACACAACAGCCGCATCACCAATCACTCCCACCATCGCCATCACCGCCAAAGAACCCACCCCATCCTCCGCCTCCGCCTCCATCACCATTACCGCTGTTCCCACCCCATCCACCCCAGAAGCTCTCGTCCTGCTGCTGGGTGTCCTGCGCGCCTGCCCACGGATCGCTCTCGCCCGCACCCCACACGTCGCCTTGGCCCGCCTGCTGCTGTTGCTGGTCAGCGGTCCACCATGGGCTCTCGCTTTGCTGTGGGGACGGGTCTGGTGGGTAGGCGGAAGGGGTGGAGGGAGGCTGGCCGAGGCGGCCGTCTTGAGACATGCCTGAATCAGACGGGCTGTAGGGGTAGTCCATGCCGCTGCCGACCGCTCCGCCCGCCACGCCGGTGCCAAAGCCACCATCCCCTCCACCGGTGTTGGCTGGTTCCTGCGGCCCGCCTCTGGGCGTCTCAGCGGCCTCGCCTCCCCCGCCACCGCCACCCATGCCGCCCATGTAGAACCACGGGAACATGCCTCCTCCGCCATGCATGCCCTCCGAGTGGCGGCTGAAGTAGTCAAAGTCGATGCTCACTGCGGTCGCCAGCGCCACTGCGCGCTCGTCGAGTGTCAGCGGTCGGGTTCCGTGGCTCTCGACCAGCTCGAATCCCTTTGCGATACCCACCGGCTTTGCTTGAGCCCCGCTGGTGGAGGGCGCGGAGAGGCGCGCATCCGTCATGGCGGTTTCGCCGACCGAGTCGAAGCGCAAGACGTACTGGCCCGTGTCGGTGAAGATCTCGCGCCCGAAGCCGCGGAAGTTGCGGTCGATGGCGCCGACCAGCTTGCTGTCCGCGTCCTGCATGAGGAAGGTCCAGCTGAAGAAGCCGGCATCGATCTGCGCAAACTGGACAAAGTTGTCGCCCTCGCCCTCGCTTCGTTTGAGAAAGAGCTCGTAGCGACGCTTGTACAGATGCCAGCGCTGCTGCACCTCGCCGATGAGCTCGAGGTCCGCGTCCTGCGGCGCGCCGTAGCCGACGGGATAGTCGGAGCGCACGGCGTAGATGTGCGCGGTCGAGTTGATCCACGTGAACGGACGCCTTATCATGAGCACCGGTTTGCCAGACACGTCCATCACCGTTGCGCGGAACGGACGGTGCGTGCGCAGAAGCTGGCGTTGCAGCGCCCCGCCGAGCAAGCCGTGCTCTTCTTCGGCGAGGTAGCCGACGAGCTCGCCCGAGGGCGCGTGGATCGAGTACTTGTTGGCCTGCTCGAAGCCGAGGAAGATGGTCATCATTTCGATCTCGCGCGTCACGACGAGCGCGGATTGCGAGAGCAGCCGCGTGGCGCCTTGGAAGTGCGAGTGCGAGGCTTGCAGCACGTCAAGCGGCTCGTGGGGCACGACGGCCGGGACGTGGACCGAGGGGTCGGTGGGAAGGTTCGCTTGCGCGGATTCGGCTGCAGATTGCGATGCAAGGTGCTGATCGTTGGAGTTTGCAGCTGGATCTGAGGCTGTGGGATGCGATGTTGGCTCGTGCTGTGAAGTCGACTGACACGGTGCATGGTGAGCAGCGTGTTGGGTAGCGGACAACCGGCTTGGACGACGATGGTCGCGAGATACGGTGAAGCGGTTGCCTTTGCCCATTCTTCCTGAGGCGGCACTTGAGGTCGTCGATATCGACCGCAGAGCTGGTGCCGCCCATCGTGCCGTGGACCCGGGTGCGATCGCAGAGAGTTGAGTAGCAGGCCGGCTTGCGAGACGCCGCTCGGCCATACCAGCCAGCGATCTCGCCCCTGCCATGATGATTGTCTTGAGGCGGCACTCTTTGCTTTCTACAGCGAAAAGGTTGCAACGCGGATAAGGCAGTGGTGGTCGAAAGCACAAAGGGACGATCGGTGTCACGAAGCTCATCAAGCTGGCCCAGCACGTTGCGAAAGTGGAGGTTGCGCCGCCGCTTTTTTTTTTTTTTTTTTTTTCGGAACACGGCGGTGAAGCTTTTCAGAGAACAACTCATTCGTAGGCTAAGCCTGAACAACAAACTCAGGTGCAATCAGACCATGTTCCAAACGATAGACTATACTGATGTACGGTTGTGACTGAGCACATGCCACCGTCATGCCGGCTTACAGTCTCAGGTGCAGAAGGCGAGCCGTGCGCAAGGTACTCAAGATCTGCTACGTGCCCTCTTGTGGAACGGTCAGCCGTCCAAACGAGCTCACTGCACGACAGAATGCACCCTGCACATACGAAACATCAATGGTTGCTAAAGTGGTGATATAGAGGTCGAGAGATAGTAGATTTACATTTGATCACTCTTGAATCATACCTTGTGCTTGTGGTCGGACTCGGTGGTGACGGGCGTCGATTCGGATGCAGCGGGTGCCCTGATTTCAGCCAAGTCCGAAAAGTCGTCTTGCTTGACCTAGTAGCCGCAAACATCGACGATGCGGGAAAGCCAAGGAGATGGTCAGTGAACAAGCAGGATCGATAGCGATGGAGTGGAAGAGTACACACTTTTGAGATCGAGTAAAAGTAGACGCTGGTGGCGAAACCCATGATGAGCGAACCGGTCAAGATGTTTCGCAGTTGGTACGGCTTTCGTGCGCGCTTGAGACCTTCCGAGATGCCGTATCCTCCCGGGTGGTAGGTCGCATGTGTCGAACGAGGGGGCACGGTGGAGCGAGTGGCCGAGCCGTACGACGCTCGGGATCCGTCGCCAGCCTGAGTCGAGTTGTATCTCGCCGAGAGGGGAGCTCGGAGGGCCGAGCCGGATGCGGTCCTGAGGGATGAGGATGCCAGCATGATGGATGAGCAGGTGTTGCGAGGCGAGGTGCGGGTCGATGATGATCACGATGATGGCAGTGGCGGTGAGAAGCAACCAAGACCAAAGCCTTTCTAAGCAAGAAATTCCATCTTCCGAGACCCGAGCTGTTGCTGGATCTAACAAAATCGAAACTTCGACCTCGACCAACGCGACGAAAAGTGACGCGCAAATGAACGTCGAAAGAAAAGGCTCAGTTGCGACCCTTTTTTTGGGGGAGTGTCGCTCGCGAGCATTGACCAACTCATTCCGCCTTTCCCTCCTCCTCCAACCCCATCACCTTCATCATCATCAGCAGCACACGCACGACCACACGCTCCTTCTCATCATAACCACGCCGACCAAAGCATTGATAGTGCGCCAACCAATCGACTTAGCAGTGCAGCTACTCCATCCACCAAAAACATGCATTGCGACCTTACATCGACTGCGCAGTAGCGAGCTAGCGTAACAGGCCAACGAGTGCATAGGTCCGCTCTCGCCTCGCCACCATGCCCGGCATCCCCTCCAAACCGAACAACATACCCCTCGCCTCTTCGCTACCCAAAGTCAGCTTCCGCAAAGTACCACCAGACGAGGCACTCATCTTCCACATTCCTCCCGGCATCATCGACGCTCATGCTGTTCCATTCGGCTTCAACGATGGCGCCGAGTTCGACAAGCCCCACCACTACATTCGCTATGTCGAGCCTATCGAGGGTGACCTCAAAAAGCAGGTCGAGTACGACATGGACGAGCAGGACCAAGAATGGCTCGATGCTCTCAATCACGAGCGTCGCAAGGATGGCCTCGACACCATCTCCTACGAAGTCTTTGAAATCATTCTCGACCAGCTCGAAAAGGAGTGGTTCGACCTCATGAAGCGCGTCCCGCCAAAGGCCAGGCATGGCGCAGGCGCAGATTCCGCAGCTCACGGTGCAGACGCCGCCGATTCCGACTCGGACGACGGCGAGGACAGCAAGTGTGCCATCTGCGACGATGGCGAGTGCGAAAACTCGAATGCCATCGTGTTCTGCGACGGCTGCAATCTCGCTGTCCATCAAGACTGCTACGGCATCCCTTACATCCCCGAAGGTCAGTGGCTCTGCCGCAAGTGCACCGTCTCGCCCGACCGCGCCGTCTCCTGCATCCTCTGTCCGCACGAGGGCGGCGCTTTCAAGCAGACCACCGCCGGCAAGTGGGCGCATCTCCTCTGCGCAATGTGGATCCCGGAGACGGGCGTCAGCAACCCTGTCTACATGGAGCCCATCGACAGCGTCGAACGCATCCCAAAGGCGAGGTGGAAGCTCCAGTGCTACCTCTGCAGGTACAGGATGGGCGCTTGCATCCAGTGCGACAATCGCTCTTGCTTCACCGCCTTCCACGTCACCTGCGCTCGCAAGGCCGGCCTACTCTTCCGTACCGAACGCACCCGTGTCTCGCACCACCTCTACGACGACTCGGACAACAGCGACGACGAAGGCGCCGAGGTGCTGCGCGCCTGCTGCCATCGACACATGCCCGTCGACATGCGCGACCAGTTCAAGATCGACTTTGGCAGGCAAGGCGCCCTCGATGACGACCGCTCCGAGACCTCCTACCGCGCATCGCCCCTCGTCTCACGCACACGCGAGCTCTCGGTCGAGTCCGGTGTGGGCGCACCTCTGATCTCGGTCAGTCGTCGCAGTTCCCTCGTCGGCAGCCACGACGGCGGCGCGACCTCGTCCAGCAATGCGCAAAGCACGTCCAAATCCGCACGTGCCTACAAGAAGAGCTTCAAGGCCGGTCCACCCCTCGTCCCCGCTTACATTGCCAATCGTGTGCTCGAGTACATCACCAAGATCCATCTCCGCAAGAAGGCCACCGCAGTCCAACTCATCGCCCGCTACTGGTCCTTGAAGCGCGAAGCCCGTCGAGGCGCGCCCCTCCTCAAGCGGCTCCATCTCGAGCCTTGGACCGCCTCGTCCCAGAACAAGGAGCAGACCGACGCGCAAAAGGGCAAGAAGCTCCACTTCCTGCGCTCCATCCGTGCCGACCTCGAACGTGTGCGCATGCTCGTCGAACAGGTGCGCAAGCGCGAAAAGGAGAAACTGCGCCAAGCACAAGAGATCCGCAACTCGCTCGTCGAACCCGTGCTTTTCCCCTTCCATGCCGATCTGCGCGCCGCCATCGCCAAATTCGAAGCCGTCGACAAGTACGGCTTCTTTGCACAGCCCGTCTCCAAGATGGATGTGCCCGACTACTACGACATTGTCAAGGAACCCATGGACTGGGCTACCATCAAGGACAAGATCACCAACAAGACCTACGACTCGGTCGAAGACATGCGCCAGGACGTGCTCAAGATTGCTGCCAACGCCATGACATACAACAAGGCAGATACCCCTTACCACAAAGCAGCCTCCAAGATCCTCAGAATGATACCCGATGTGTTCAAGGAGTTGGCAGCGATCGAGACGGCCCATCTCGCTCTTCACCAGAACAGGAGCGCATCACAAAATCAGGCAAACGAAGGCGAAAGCAAGGACTCGGTCACGTCTATCGATGTCAATGGTCGAGAGCAGCTGCTCGAGCTAGGACTCGAGCCACCAGCAGATCTGGTCTCACTGCTCCGAGACTATCAGTCGATGGCCGAAGAAGAGCAGATGGAGATCCGGCAGCAGGCGTATGGCAAGGCTTCGATACCGTCAACCGTGCGTGTCAAGGCAGAAGAGGACAGCCATGCAGGCCAAGAGGCGGGACCATCTGCCAACCCACGCAAAAGGCATGTCACGCCCGTTGTCAACCTGATGGAAGACTTTGTCCACCAGATCTACGTCCCGCCGCCACCGCCAGCCTCAACTGCACCCTTGTCGCCAACTTCGACATCACGGCGCCGAAGTTCTACGAAGACGTCGGCCACTGGGGCATCAGCCGAAAAGACGACAACGAGGACAGCACGCAAGCGCAAGGCTTCCGATACGCAGCCCAAAGAGCCCGTCGAGAGGAGAAGCACGCGTCGATCCATCGCCATGGATGCTGCAGCCGAAGCTGAGACGCAGCAAGCAGCCGCAGCCGCAGCCGCAGAAGCTTCGATCGCAACGCCTGCGCGCAACAAACGCCAACGAGCTCAGAGCTCCGTTCAGGCTAGCGCTGATACGCAGAGTGCAGCCACGGCCAAGTCGCAGTCACCGACGACCTCGGTCGCCTTGCAAGATGGCGTCCAAGTCAAGGGGGACGTAGGTGCGCACGACTCGTTCTTGCTCTTCAACACCGGCTGGGTTCTTCCGGAGGGATCCAAGCGTCACCGCAATGCCGCAGCCAGACCAGAGATGATCGGACAGCGACCGCGCAAGATCTCTGCGCCCGAGTCGCCCAATCCGTCTGGATCTGGCGGTGCTGCTGCTGCTGAGCATGCTTCTTCATCGACGCCGCAACAGCGCCCGAGGTCGCGCACTGTGCCGTCGTCAAACGCTCGCTTTGCCTCTTCGGCGTCGACATCGAGAAACAGAAATCAGAGCAGCGCACGCAAAGAGGCGCCTGTCCGGTCGCAGAAGGAAGAGAGTGGAGAAGCGAATACGGCAGCGAGTTCTCCGTTAACTACAGATGACGAAGGCGAAGAGGACGACACTCCCAAGATATCGAGCAGGTTGAAGCGCACACGCAAAAGAGGAACGAGTGACCTTTCCGAAGGTCTAGCCGAGGCTGCGGTTGCCGAGTCGTCCACCGCCGCTAGGCGACGCAGCACTCGCGCACGCACCAGCTCTGCCGACGCGTCTGCGTCCCCCTCTGCATCGAAGCGACCTCGTTCGACGTCCAAGACGCCTTCGACGACTCACGAAGCGACCGACTACCTCGCGCATCCCCCTGCAGCAGGCACGAAAGTATGGGCCAAGATGGAGACGTTCCCGCACTTTCCCGGCATGGTCGTCAGGGACCAAGCCGAGTTCCCGGAGGAGTTGCGCCAAACGCAGCCCGAGGACGACAGCATGGTGGCGGTCAGGTTTTTCGGCAAGCAGAAGAGCTGGGGCTGGATCATGCCCAACAAGCTGGCGCCGCTGCTGGTGGAGCAGGCGGAGGACGACAAGTTTCTCAAGCTCGCCGCGAAAAAGGGAAAGACCAAGCAGGTGCGCGACGCCTACGAAGAGGCCAAGAACTCTTGTTTTGTAGTGACGCAGCTCAGGTCAGGCGGATGAGCAGGAACATGAGCATCCAGCTGACGATGACGACGAGAATGGCCGAGAGCGTGAACCAGCCCATGCTGCGCGCCTTTTTCGAGTAGACGCCCAGCCTGCCGCGTGTGCGTGTCATGAGGTCCAGATTCTGGCCCAGGTCGGTGCCGGCCTTCTCGAGGAGGAGCCGGTCGCGCTCGAGCGAGTCGGCGAAGGCGAGCGAGTTGGACTTGAGCACGGACGCCATGCGCAGCAGTTCGGACGAGAGCGCTTCGTGCGTCGCGCGGTCGGATTGCAGGATGGTGTCGCTCGCTGTTGTTGCGGTTGTGGCGGGTGGAGGTTGGGTGCGTGGGGCACGGTCGTATTCTGACCAGTCGTCGTCGGTCGCGGGGGGGTCGGGGGTGATGCCGCCGAGTTTGGTTGCAGCGGAGGGGTTGGGGAGGTGGATGTCGGGGTCGGTGAGGACCGAGTCTGCTTCGGAGGGCGTGTCGTCGTTGTCGTCGAGTGAAGAGCTCGAGAGGGCGTCCATGTCGTCTGCGTCGAGGGTTGATAGCGTCTTTTGCTTCCAGTATTCGTAGCCGCTCCGCGCTCCCGCCGATCCTCGCGTGGCAGACGCGGCCACCGCAGGTTGAGCGCTGACAGGCGCAGTAAACGCCCCACCCGCCTCTGCCTGATGGCTCGAGACAGACAGCACGCTCAGAAGCGACTCTACAGTCGCCACATCCTGCTGCGTCCTCGCCAACGCCGCCTCGGTCGCCTTCCTGTCCCCCGTACTCGCAGAGACGCCCTGAAGCTGCGCAGCCACCTCCCGAAGATTGGCCGACAGCGTCAGCGTGGACCAGAACAGTTGTGGATCGTCCGAAGAGTTGCTGTTGCCAGACAGTTGAGCGTGAAGCGCATCGACGCGACAAGCGAGGCTCTCACTGCGTCGCAGAAGGGTGGACGTGTCGGAGGAGGAAGTGCCGCTGCTAGACCCGGAGGGAAGACGAGCGAGGTACTGTTGGAGCTGGTGTCGTGCGGTTGTTGATATTTGCGCATCTGCTGGTGAGCCCATGGTTGAAGATCGCACCGACATTGTGAATGGGGATGATGGCGGTGAGCAAGAAGGTGTCGAGGTGGAACTGTCACTTGCCAAAAGCACGGACGCTCTCAGCTCGGAACCCGGCGATTTTTGGAATTTGTTAGAGCGAAAGAGCGTGCCTGTCACGTGCAGTGGGAAGATGGTGCGCACACCGTCTGCGTCCGAACCAGCGTTTTTTGCGCTCTTCTGACTCAGTTGAACGCTCCTTGCTATCACCATCTTCCATATCCTGCCTAGCGGAACCACAAGCCGCCTTGCAACCGCAGCTACGAGCGTCCCTTTCATGTCACTCTTGCGGTCCTACATCCTTCCAGCTACAAGCCGACTACACTCTTTTACATTGGCGCATCCAGCAACCCGCACCTCGCAGCTTCGGTGCTTTACCAACCAGCAAGTGCCTCCCGAACAGCTTCTCAAGTACCTCCAATCCGGCTCTGCGCCTCCCATAGACATGTCTGCCATCACCGACGTCGACCAGCAGCAAAAGATCGCCGCGCTGCAGGCCGAACGCGCCCAGCAGGATGACAAGGTGCAGCAGCTGCGAGCTGCCAACACCGAGCAGTCGACGCTCAAGGCCGAGATCGGCAAGCTCAAGAAGCTCGAGGCGCAGCTCGTTGCTCTGGGGCTCGGCGGTGCCAAAGCGGGCTCGTCCAAGCAGGAGGTCAAGTTCACGCTCAAGACGCCCAAGGGCACGCGCGACTGGGAGCCGCTCGCCATGTCGGTTCGCAAGCGCATCTTTTCGACGATCGAAGACGTCTTCACTGCCCACGGTGCCGTGACCATCGACACGCCCGTGTTTGAGCTCAAGGAGATCCTTTCGGGCAAATACGGCGAAGACTCGAAGCTCATCTACGACCTCCAGGACCAGGGCGGCGAGCTCTGCTCGCTGCGCTACGACCTCACCGTGCCGTTCGCCCGCTTCGTCGCCATGAACCCGTCCGAGTACGGCAACATCAAGCGCTACCACATCGCCAAGGTGTACCGCCGTGACCAGCCCGCCATGTCCAAGGGCCGCTTCCGCGAGTTCTACCAGTGCGATCTCGACATTGCCGGCGTCTACGACGCCATGGTGCCCGACTCCGAGGTGCTGTGCACGCTCGTCGAGGCGCTCGATGCGCTCGGCATCGAGGGCTTCACCATCAAGATCAACCACCGCAAGATCCTCGACGGTCTCTTTGACATCTGCGGCGTGCCCGCCGACAAGATCCGCACCATCAGCTCGGCGGTCGACAAGCTCGACAAGAGCCCCTGGGCCGAAGTCAAGCGCGAGATGGTCGTCGACAAGGGGCTCGCCGAGGACGTCGCCGACCGCATTGGCGAGTACGTCAAGCTCAAGGGTGGCCGCGATCTGCTGGCGAAGCTCAAGCAGGATGCGGTCATGACCGGCCACCCCGTGGCGTCGCAGGGCGTCAAGGACATGGAGCTGCTCTTCGACTACCTCGACGTGTACGGCATTACCGACCGCATGAGCTTCGACCTCAGCCTCGCGAGGGGGTTGGACTACTACACGGGTCTCATCTACGAGGCGGTCACCGCGGCCTCTGCTCCGCCTGGCTTCAACGCTGCCGCCGAGGGCGACAAGGCGGACAAGAAGAGCAAGAAGCCCAAGAAGGGCGCCGACGGCGAAGACGAGGTGGACGAGTCTGCGGTCGGTGTGGGCTCCATCGCTGCCGGTGGACGCTACGACAACCTTGTGGGCATGTTTTCGGGCTCCAAGAAGCCCGATGTGGTGCCGTGCGTCGGCGTCTCGATCGGCGTCGAGCGCGTGTTTGCCATCATGATGCAGCGGCTCAAGGAGAAGGAGGCCAAGGGCGAGCGCTCCTCGGTGCGCGCCAAGGAGGTCGACGTGTACGTCATGTCCATCGGCGGCGAGGGCCTGCTCAAGGAGCGCATGCAGGTGGCAAAGATGCTCTGGGACGCCGGCATCAAGGCCGAGTTCATGCACAAGGCCAAGCCCAAGCTCCCGCAGCAGTTTGCCGTCGTCGACAAGGAGAGCATCCCGTTCGCGGTGATCCTGGCGCCCAGCGAGTGGGGCGCCGGCGAGGTGCGCGTCAAGCAGCAGAAGGGCAAGGACTCGGACGAGGGCCAGGGCCAGGGCCACGTCGTCAAGGTGGACCAGCTGATCGAGTATTTGAAGGGCTTGGGTGCCGGGCAGGGTGCCGTGGCGCTGGGCGATCGCCAGAGCCTCATTTGAGCGTGTTGTAGACTCGTGTCAAGATTTGGGCCTTTGCGTGCAGTGTGAAGGCGGTGCTGTCTGTGTTGCGTTTGAGTCGGATGAGTTCAGGTGCGGCAGCGCTCGTCAGCTTGTCGGCAGAGCAGCTGCAAAACGACCGACCGATTGAAAGTGTGATTCGATTTGGATCGTCGAGGACAGCAGCTGTATCGGAAGACCGGCCTATGTTACAGGGAGAAACCGAGGGGCCTCTAGAGCGACCCGCCTCGAAGCGCGAGCACCAACTGCGCATTCCCAAAATCACATTGTCAGTACACCCACCCGGGATCTACCAGGCGCTAGAGAGGACAAGACTTACGTGCAAAACGCTTCCGCCTTCGACACCAAAGTCTTTGGCCGTTTTCTCGTCGTGCCTGTAGCCATGTCCACGCAACGTCGTGACAGGTGCAGAAATGTGTCAGTACCGGGTGATGAGAATGGGTTTGGAGGAATGTGTATGCCGGGAACGTACATCTGTTTACCGCCAAAGATGAGACGCTGCTGTGCTGGTGGGATGCCCTCTTTTTCTTCGACGCGCTCCTTGATGCGTTGGATCTTGTCCGTCTGCTCGATGTCCAGCTCGATCTCTACCGTTCCAACATGGAAATATGGCGACGCAGAAAAGATAGATAGTAGCGAAGAGGGTGAGCGTTGTGCCAGATGTCGCGGAGGTGGAAGATGTGAGGAGGGCCACGGCGCTTACCTTTGCCGGTGAGTGTCTTGACTTTGATCAACATGGTGGAAGTCTTGTGTGCTGGCGCTGTTTCGAGATGGTGCGATAGTGGTGGCAGTGATGGCAGTCGAGACTGGTGGCTGTGTTGCGCAGCGAGCGATAGCGCGACGATGATGGCGAGAAGCAAGAACGATCGAGGCAGCAAGGGTCCTTCCTTCTCTCGAAAAGCGCTGCGCACGCTCCTCGTCCTTGCGCTGCCAAAAATGTGGAGCACGCTGCGAATTTTCCTTTCCCCATTGTCCCTTCCACAGGTCTAACAAATCCCAACTCGCGCGAAATTATTCGTTGGGATTTCGGCGATTTCGGGTTGGATTTGCTGTTGCCACCGCGGTCGGAGAGCCAAAACGCCCAGCCACGGCGTGCGGGATCGATAAAAACGTGGCCCAGATTATGAGCCTCGCCGGTGTGTGACACACACACAGCGAGTGGCGCTGTCTCCAGGCGTCGCCATCCAAAAAACCACGGCCGTGTCGCTACGATGACGCTCCCGCTCCCTTCCGTTCCGAAGCTCCCCCTGCATCCGCGGTCAGTGTTGCACTGTCCTTCCTTCTCTGCATCAGGCTCAATCACAATTGCGCACACTGTGGTGATGCTGTGTCACAATTTCTTCATTGGTCCCGGTCAGCTGGCGTGGCGAGATGGCCAACGTGCCCCTTTCTAGTGGATCTACAGTCCCGCGCTCGTGAAGGCCGGCTATCAGGGCAGCTGCAGACGTCGATGAGGATCCAACGGCTCCGTAACCCCGTCGTTGCTGCCCGGCATCGTCAAGCCGCTAGCCATTTCCGACCTCGACTCTGCGAACGGCGGTCCACCGAATCGTGCGACGTGGTGCGCGGTCAATGGCGTAGCGCGAAAGTTGCCGCCTGCTCCTGCTCCCGGCAGCCCGTTCAGGCCGAGTCCGCCCTCGAGGTAGTCGATCGAAGCTGCGAGGTGCTGCGAAGGCACCGACTGGCGCGGAGTTGGCTGCTGCTGCTGCTGCTGCTGCTGCTGCTGCTGCTGGCCTGGCGACAGCGTCAGCAGCGAAGGCCCGCCCACCGAGCTCGCCAACATTGATCCAGGCGCTGATCGCGCACTGCCAAACATCGTGTAGCCAGTCGGTCCGTTGCGGGGTCCATCGAAGTACATGCTGCCCGACGAGCCGCCGAGCGCATCCGCTTCCGACCAGTGGCTGCTGCCGCCGTACATGGCCGAGGGCGGCTGCGAGTCTCCAAACAGGTCCGGACGCGAAGATGGTCGGTCTCCGTACGGTTGCATGCGGTTGCTGGTGTACGAGAACGAAGGTCCGTCACTCGACGACGTGCTCCCCGACACCGAGCGGCCGTAGTTGATGGGGACTTGAAGCTCGCTGCGCTCCCTTCGATCGGCGTAGCCCGTCCTGCGCGGCGTCAGCTCGCGACCAGTAAGGTCGTGCTGCATGCTCGAGCCCGCTCCCTGACTCGCAGACGAGCGTTGGCTCTCGGTGCCCGCCTTTCGTTCGGCCGAGTGTTCCGTCGAGCTGTTTCCTTCCGAGGCGTCGTGATCGCGACTGGCACTGGCGTAACCTCCGTAAGCCGGCTTCTTAGAGCCAGGGCCGTCCGACCCGTGGCTCGGATCGCTTCCCTGAGCACCTGCAGCCTGCTTGCGTTTACCCTTCTTCTTGGGTCGATATCGGTAAAGAGGGTACATCCGCTGATGAGCCAGCTTCTTTTCGTCGGCCAGAGCCTCGAACTTTTCCTTGACAGCCGCGGTCTCCTTCTGCCACATCTGTGAGATGATTCGCGAGATCTCGGCCTGCGACTTGGGCTTGTCGGTCGAGCCCGAGCGCGTCTGCGCCTCGCGGTTGTGCTGGATCTCCCTGAACTTTTGCGATCGATACAGGATCCAGGCGTTGGGTGGGCGCGGCGTGTGTGGCTCTGCTGCCGCTTCAGCTCGGGCGGATGCTCGATGTTGCTCCTCCAGCGGGCTCTGCTGGCCGTCGATGTGGTGATGCAGAGCGTACGGCGAGTGCGGCTGATGCATACCCAATGGCTGAGGGCCCATCAAGTCACCAGGAAGCTGCATACCACCCAGCTGCTGCTCAGGAGTGTGCTGCAGATGATGCTGGTGACCGTGTTGCTGCTGGTGCTGCTGGTGCTGCTGGTGCTGGTGCTGTTGATAAGGCTGCTGGTGGTGGTGGTGCTGTTGCAGCGGCTGGAGCGCCTGTTGATGGTAGTGATGGTCGTGATGCTGATGGTGTTGATATGGCTGCGACAGATGGCTCATGGTCGATGGTGGCTGCGAATATGGGCTGTAATGCGCTGGATGGTGAGGAAGCGTGCTGCTGTAGTGTGCAAGCGGTTGCGGTTCGTGTGTCGGATGGCCACTCAGGCTGAGCGAAGAATGCGGAGATGCATCCGCTCGGACCCCTTCGCCCACTGCATCGTACGATGCAGACGAAGGCGGAAAGAGCGCGGACCCGTCGACGTACGATGCCGGCCGTCCAAATGCGTCGGATTGCGAGCTGGTCAGTGCGACACCGTCAGGCTCTGGACGGCTTTGCCCCGCGGCTCGGTCGTCCCATTGGCTGGTGCGGGAAGGCCCGGACCCAAAACCGTAGCCCGGCTGCGCCATGCTCAAAGGTATCACGGGTGAACCTCGAGGAAACTGAGCAAGGCCGAAAATGAGTGGTGACAGCGAGCAAAGAAGCGATGATCATCACGTACGACAGGGATCGATGGAAGAAGGAAAGACAAAAAGCACGTGGAGAGAAATGCCGTGGTGAGCCTGCTGGTCGTATCGAGAAAATCCGGCGTCAAAGCTCATCTTCCGTTTGTACCAGGGAGGCTCGAGAGTGCATCACCAGCAGCCTACCGTCGGTCAATGAGACGGATGATAACGCCGCGATAAAAGAGTGCACAGACGACGTCGAGCATGTGCAGACACGCAGAGTCGTGCGCACAAAAAAAAAGGTGACACCGATGCACGTATGGCGCGCATGTTCATCTCATCGGCGGCACCCCTTTGACAATGGAAATCAAGGCATGACAACGGAACGCCGAGTCCAGCACTGGAGGGTTGGGACACTTACGGATTCGACAGAGCTCCGGATGGAGCGTTGTGCTTGGTGAGGCCTGCTTGTGCTTCTGTGGTGGAGGGGGTTGGTCGTAACAACGGCCGAGGCGAGCATGTGGTCAGGACGGAAGCAAGGAAAGGGGCGGCGAGGGAGGAGACAAAGGGTCAGCATCGCAGTCTCGCTCCTCGCTCTAGCATCCCTGAGACAGTCTGTTCCCTGCAGAAGCCAACTCATTTCCCACAAGCATGGCCCTTCGGGCGGTCCTTCGCAGCTCTGCGCCACTGACCAAGGCATTGTGCTACTGTACGCCAAGAATCAGCCCACGGTTGCGCTGCTGGCCTGCTGAGCGATGCGGCCGAGCTTTTGTCGAGCTGCGAAGTGGCACCATTACACCCACAGTCCGAATCGCTGGGCCGATTGACAGTGTCGAGATCCCATCGATGAAGGATACCATCCACGTCACGCCCACAGGCGGATGAAGCGAGAGTGGGTGAACGAAAGGCAGATTGACTTACTGAAAAGTTCTCGAAATCACTTCCATATCAGCAGTGCCTATTGTCTTCGGTTGGCGATGATGAAATGCACTGCCAAAGTGGTTTCGGCTGGCCGTGGTCCTTCAAGAGGAAACGAAAAAGGACGTAGATGTGGGTTCCAGCAAGAACCAGGCGGAGAGCGGTGTAGAGGTGCAGAAGGAAAGGGGTTTAAGGAGTGGTGGTTGTATCTTTGTGGTGGTGGTGGTGGTGGTGGTGGTGGTGGTCGATGTTGGTCGATGTTGGTGACGAGGATGCAGAATCTGGCTCGGAAAGGATGGTGGTGATGTTGCAAGACGCTTATGAAGGACGCCGTGAACAATGAATCCTAAAAGGTCCGGAGGGAGAGGTGGACACTCCCGCGTGAGACAAAACTGACTCACTGCCAACTCTTGGAGTCCGTTCCAGGCTCCAAATGTAAATGCAATCGTCCAGTCACTCCACCGGATCTGCAGGGTGCAAGAGGGGGACAGAGTGATGAGGATAGAGCTTTGGAGGTGGTATGCAAACGAAATGCAGGTTCACCAGACAAGCAGACGTCGGTCTGCTCGATTCGGAGTTCGCGGAGGATAGCGCAGCAAGCTAGCTGCCAAGTCGAATCTTACCGTTCAAACAATCAGTTGGAACACCAGAGGTTTCCCGGCCTCGGTCTTGCACCTTCCTTAAGCGGCAAGAAGTCCGGCCGACCTCTTCGGCTGTTGGCTGACGACGAGTCCGGGACGGGAAAGGAAGGAGGAGAGAATTCTCGTCCTAGTGCGGCTAGACTTGTGCTCCATGCACAACAAGCGCCACCAATAAGGTATCGGAGAGGTGAGATGCGCGAGAGGTGCCTGCGTGCAGCCAAAAACAGCAGGGTGATTGACACCGTACAGCCTGGTGCCTCGCAAAGCGATCGTGCAGGTCTGCAAAGATTTCTGGAACAAGTGCAACACGAGCAATCAGGACCCAAAAAAAGAAGGACAAAGGGTAGGACACCGTCGAAGAGAAGGGACGCTGAACTGCCTGAGCCCGGATGCGTGGGACGGTTGGGAAAGAATAGGAAAGAGGGGAGGGCTTGCAGCGACGTGCAGGGATCGGACGTGTTGAAGACGAGCAAGGACGGATGATGGTGGATTACGAGAGACAATGGTTTTGAGAAGAATGGGGAAATCACTGACAGGCACCGCTTGCAGTCGGAAATTCAATCTGTCCACTGGGACGCTGCCATAGCGGTAATGGGACTTGTGCATGAACACCAGTTCAGCGGTTCCGAGGCCTCGAGGACCATACTTTCAGAAGCAAGCTAGCTCGGGAACGAAGAGGGCGTCTCTCGCGAATCGTCAAAGGCGACAGAGTCGAGGGGATTTCAAGCAACCTCGACGCGTACTTTCACTTTGCAAGTCCGAGGGAGCAAACCTGCAGCAAACAACGAGAAGCGGGATGAAAGTTGATGTTTGTGCATCTAAGAAAGGGGACGACGCGCGATGCAGCGAGCACGATCGCTGATGGCAAGACGATACGCAGCAAGGATGGGGGGCAAAGCCAAAGCAGCGTTTCCTTCCAGGAGAGTACATCAGGGCGGCAGAGGAGAGCCAGGTCCACGCACCAGCTGACCCGACCCGCCATGTCGATCGGTAGGGATACTGGTGCAAGGAGATGCGACCCAGAATGAGCATGAGACAAGTGAAAGGGTCGACGCAGCAGACCCAGGCTTTCAGAGGAGGAGCGGAGTGTTAATCGGTTCGACTGGTCGGCTAGACAGTAATAAAGATTGTTTTTGCCAAAGGGAAATTTTCTGGCCAAGAGCAGAATTGGAACCACAGACAAACCACTCGAACGAAACCAACCAGAGACACAGGCAGGTTCGAACTGCAATCGATCAACGCCAACGGCGAGAGATACGACGACGACGACGACGACGCTGAGATGAGATGAGATGAGATGAGATGAGATGAGACGAGACGAGATGTGCTCGTTCTTCCAGCAGGCTGGTCCTTGCTCATTGATCAAGGGCGGATTTTGGCGGCATTGGAAACATCCGCCAGCCGTCGTGCAGTGCAAACTAACGTGAAGCGTGTCGCATCGCGCGTCGCTGGAACCAGAGCGTACAGTATCCCACGAGCTGGACCGGCATGGGGGGGGGCACTGTGGTTCTGCACTCTCCCGTGCTGTTCGATGCCCTGTGTCTCGGCTGGTCTGGTCTGGTCTGGTCTCGTCTCGTCTCGTCTCGGGCTCGACCTTCCCATTCCACTCGTGCTCATCTTCTTCTTGCTCTCCGCCTCGTGCACTGTATCTCACTTCTGAACTTTGTCTCGGCGTCGGAATCGTAAAAACAGAAACAGGTCCCTTTGTTCTTGTTCTTTTGTTGTTGTTGCTGTTTTTTTAAGTGTGCTTCGTGGGCCAACCAGTCACCATCTAGCCGATCGAACGAAAGCGCCGGTCACTTTCAAGCACACGGTCGATCCAACCGGCGATGTTTCATTCAGAGCTGACGTTTTGGTCTCCGACTCTCGCACTCGCCAAAACAGGCATGTTCCGACGGCCTGACCGAGGGAAGCAGCAGATGAAAGATGGCTCTCGATCGATCTCAGAGGCGTAGAGGGTGCGAGCCGAGCTGGCACCGCACTTGACTGCAGCTCAACAACCGAAAGAACAATAAGGAATGGTAGAGGCGTCTTACTGTACGTCGCATGTGGGTGTGCAGATCAGCTCGCATCTAGGAACCGACGCAAACAAGGTACGAATGCGGTTGTTGCCAAGCTGGCTTACAGTATCTCAGTGCGATCGCTGGAGGCTACTGTACGCTGAACCAAGCTAAATTAGTGTACACCATCGCAGACATGCAAACGACGCGCGCCAACGTCGCCGAGATACACTTGCTTAGCTAGTCATCGGTGTTCGCCCGCTTGCGCCGCACCGTGTTTTCAACGAAGCATGCGTTCGACTGGATCCCAAGCAAGCTCGCTTGCGACATGGGCACGTTGCAACACTGACGCCGACAGAAGGTTGAGGGTGGGAAATACGCTGGATCACCGGTGGTGAACGATCAATCGCACTGAGCTTTGCACCTGCATCAGTCCACATGACTAGGGGCCCGAACCCTTCGTTTCTCTCACATGTCGCAGGGCAGAGTCGTCGAGCTTCTTTGGTTGGCTAGGGGAGTTGGACTCGGCGGATAACGGTTGGGAGCGAGAGATGTGCGGAGAGGAGTTTTATTAATATGAATGACGAACTGTAATTTACTGTACTGTACTGTAGAGGTTCGCATGAAAAAGACCCTCTTTGTCCCTCGGCATCGACACGGTGTCTCTGAGCTGGGTGCCAAGAAAACGAACCGCCTATCAGGAAATCGCATAGGACCTTGTCTGTACAGACTGCACAGTAGTAAGCGCACACCCCCGATATCCGGGCAGATTCAATCTCAGACGGAGCCGTGAGAGTTGGCTCATCATGTGCAAGCCGGTCTGAGATCATGCACGACTCGCTCGGAGCGGATTGGAAAAACCCTGAGGGACGGAGTTGCACGAGCAAACAAAGGAATCTCTGCTTTGCATGGACCAAGGCACATTGGCGCTCCGCCTCTTAGACTTATAAGTAGTCTTTGAGCTGTAGAAAACGTCCCACATGATGCAGTGTGGCAGAGGAGGTCTGGGCACCCATTCAGCATGATCAATCAGGCAGGCTGCGATGGAAACACGCGCGACTTGATTCGCCCCACCGACCAAGGCGGGCGGTACTGTGTGCAGCGCAGCCTTACCGAGTGGCCGAAAAGAGGGCCTCAGTCAGTGAAAATCGCTGTGCAGCTGTTAGGAGGCGTGCTTGGAAGCTCCTCGAAGAGGCTAGACCTTGGCAATCTTCGAATGCGGCAGCTTCCGCCTCTACCGCATTGAACGCCGGTCGCACAATGAGCATCAAGGAGCGCTACAGTATGACCGATGCTATGCTGGACAGTGGCGCCCTTTCGATTGTCCGTCGCTAACCGACGTTTTTTAGAGTTCTGACGTACTGTACAGTCCACTGCTGCTTGTCTCGACATGTCACTCGAGCCCCGAGCGAATGTTGCATCTCTTGCCCATCGTTCTCGAGAGAAGGCTGTTACGTTGTTCCAAGGGAGATGCTTCGGCCGCTGCTTCTTGTACTTCCCTGTCCTGTCCTAGGCTGAGCCTGAGCTGTATCAAGAGCAATGCGCCAAGTTGCTTGACAAAGGGATTCGCTCCATGTCCAGAGGGGCGTGCTGCAAAGCCGGCTTGGGCCTTTTTGAATTTATTTTATATATATATATATATATATTTATTTTTATTTTTATTTTTTTTATTGGAGTGCAGGCGCCGATTCTGGGTGAGTTTTGTTGGCATCACGATTGCGTTCGTCGTTCGCCTAGTTGTTCGCTTGCGGTGCGGTTTCGAGCTTTATTTGGTGGTCCGCTCAACAGCATGAACTTTTTTTGTGGAACGACCTTTCGTCGCGATGCCGGCGTGCATTTCGCGTAGGTGCTAACTAGGGTGTCTAACTCCACGGAACCAGGTTCCAGCGTGTCTGGCCCCGTTGCAGATGAGCTGTTCCGAGCAAAATCTCTGGTCTGGCCGGTGTCTTGCAAGGCGAAGCGAACGGAATGTCCTCCGTCGCACGGAATGTCCTCCGTCGCACGGAATGTCCTCCGTCGCTCGGCATGCCCCAATCACATACACCCGCAGAAGCGTTCGAAGATCGTGCGCTTTGTCTTGGTGACGTGGTTGGTGCGCATGAACCAGCGCTAGTTCGACCCAGCTGCGGCTCTTGCAACGTCCCAGCATGCTTGAGGCAATCTCAGGTACGCAGAAGAGTGTGCCGACCAAACTAAGTTAGCGCGAGCCGCAACTTGGAGGATCCGGACCACGGGCGGGCAGCCGAGAGCGTCCATGGACCAGCCGCCTGGCAAAGTTGGGCGCGACACTGAGACTCGGTGTGGCTTGCTCGGCTCGCATGCGAGCACTGCGGGCCCATTGTCTGCACAAGATTCGACCGAGCATGCTCGGTGTGGGGACACGGCCGTGCTTTCAAATTGAATCGCAGAGAGAGAGAGAGAGAGCCGCCATCAGGCCAAGGGGGACGGACCCCAAGAAAACCGCGCGCTCCCGTGTTGCATCCGACGAACTTGAGGGAACTAGGCGAAGCCGAGCCTCGTCAACCCAGAATTGACGTTTCACCACGGAATTCGCAAAAGCGTCGCACTGCAACTCCCAAGATGCTGAAACGCCACATCATTTTTCGCTGTTTTACTTTTTCGCTCTTCAGACGGCTGAGAGAGTTCCGGGAACTTGGTCAAAGTGAGGAGCGGAAAACAATATTAACTTATATTATTAATAAAGTACAGGTATCTGTCGGACCGCAGTGCAAGCCTCTCTTGCTGCTGCATGCGCGTTTCGCTTCCGAGATGACCAAGGCTTCAGTTTTCTTTGGCGTGAGTCATTGGCCGATGGTTGCTGTCGGTGTTGAGGTGGCCCTGCCTTTTTGAAGGCGAGCTGCACACTTCCGTCGGTTGACGAAAGTGAACTTGAAGCACGCGTCGACGTGATCCCTCAGCACCTTGCATGTTCGAATCACATGGGTTCCGAGTCTTTTGTGATAACCTGAGTTGGTCAGTGCAGGTTGATTGCAGCCGCGGAGCTACTTTTCAGCAAACACGGGTTTTCCGTCCTGCGGATTTTTCATCGCAACAGTCGGATTTTAACTTTAGTGTGCTATTTTATTATTTAATAATTCTGCGAGCCCAGCACTCGTGGCGGGCTCAGGGTGGGCCAAAAGAACAAATGATCATGACAGAGTTTGTACGATCTAGCAGCGTCACACCGACAGCTACGATTCGACGTGAGGAAAACGATTGCATGCCATCTCGTCGATCTGTGTTTTGCTTGCAAGGACGGCGGCAAGACAGAGGAGCAGGTCACAGCAACCCAATACTCGCTGCAGGTTGCGCACCCCATTTGTGGTTTTTTTTTTAAAAAAAAAAACCCCCTTTCCTAACCAGGCTTTGCACTCAAAGCGGCGGAGACTGAGTCGGAGCTAACTTGGCTGCTAGATCTGGTCTAGGTGGTTGCTCAATTACTGCATTGACATTTCCTCGATGCCGACTCCGATCAGGGGCAAAGTATGCAACGTCTTGCGAAACACACGAAGCTACGATAGGCCACCTTGGCATGGAAAGTGCGGGGCTCGAAAAGCCACCAAGTCATTGGCATCTGGCATCCCTATTTGGTCGGCCGCTCGACAGCATGGCCCTGTGGTTAAGGCAAGCAATCGATCGGGCGCGCAGCCGCACAGTACGCGGTTACGGATCTGTCCAATCACGATCCGATCCGAGCCTGGCGGAGCAATGCTGATCGGCAGATGCGGTCAAAAGAGGGTTTTGGACGCAACTCCGTTCCATGTAGATGCGGCCGCGGGCCAAGTCATCGTGGTTTGCACAGTGCAGCCGAGGACCGTTCGATCTCACTGTCGACCTCGAAGTTCAATTTGTTCCATCGCAAGTCGCGTAGATCTCAGCCTAGGGCCGCGATGACGAGCCAGTACAGTACAGTATGCGGACGTTCGGATCGAGTGGTGAATCGAGGCCGGTGCGGGCGAGGCTCGGATGGCGTTCGGACGAGTTCTTGAGATGTGGCAGCGGCGAATTGAATTCGGAATCCGCCTTGGTGACAGCTCCCCTCCGCAAGCCTAGAGTTGGTTCGGATCGTCGAGAGTCGGAGACCGGAGACCTCTGGGCCGAGCACGATGTATGCATTGCATGCGAACAGTTCGCATGCAGTAGCCCAGTGTGGCACCATGGGTTGCAACAAAGCTTGGCACACGAGAACAATGAGAATGCACGGTTTGGACACTTGGACAGAGATGCGCCAGCGCCGAGGCCCGTTCCGTCTTAACTAGCTGCAAGATGGCCATTGCGCGTGCATCGTCAGCAGGTGACACAATGTGCGAGATAGTTTGAGCCGTGCCGGTGTGTGCAGCAGCAAAGTTTGCAAAAGGTATTCACGTGTTGAGAGACGGGGGTGGCATGCTCCTGCTGGGCGGCAATGCAACGAGCATCCAAGTCACGTGCGACTGGAGAGACAGGTGCTCCGAGCCCACGACTTGCGGAGCTAGTCGCGCGACGACGGGACGAACTGCAATCGAGAGCATGTCGTTCGCATCGTGGCCAGGTCGCCATTGATCGAGTCGACTCGCACGGGGCTGCGACCGCGACTGAGCTTGCGAGCGTGTAGGGTGTCAGCGCTTGTGCCATACGACCACTTGGTCCTTTCCAAATTCAGCACGACTTGAATGCGCCCATGCGGTGGTCGGAGCATCTGGCTCGGTCGCATCCGGCAGCTTGGACGAGAAGCCAAAGCCATCTGCACCGACGGTGACGGGCGCAATGGTGACGATCAAGGCATCTATAAGCTGCGGCTGCTGCATCAAGCTATCGATCACCGCCGCACCGCCTTCGACCATGAGTCGGTGGATGCCCGTGCGGCGTAGCTGCTGAAGAAGCGTCGTCCAATCGAGCAGGCCTTGCGGGCTGGTGTCGGCCAGTTGGATCACTTGGACGCCAGCCTGTTCGAGTTGGACACGCTTAGCTGAGCTGGCGACACTCGATGCCAGCACCAAGGGCTGTCGTCCCGTCCCGGCAGCATGATTGCGAATCAGCTTGCAGTCCAGCGGGATGCGCAATTTCGAGTCGAGAACGACGGGCCTTGGCAGCTGCGACACGGGAGGCGGACACGAGAGGAGGCGTGCGTTGAGTTGAGGATTGTCGTTGAGCACCGTGCCGATGCCGACCATGATGGCGTCGTGGAGCGTTCTGAGCGTGTGTGTCATGATCATACTTTCGGCACCGCTGAGCGCGAGCTGTGCCTTGGCTGCACCAGCGATCTTGGCATCGTGCGACTGCGCAAAAGTCAAGGTCACGTGCGGCTTTTCGTTGCTGTGGGCAAAGGCAAGGCTCTCCCGAAGGAATGAAGCTGCCTGCTCTTCTGCGTCGGCAGCAGGAGGCATCGATGGGGCCAAGTCGAGGAAGGATCCCAGAGTGACGCCGTGACCTCTGACAAGGCCGCGCGCGCTTGATCCGAAAGGCGGAGCGGAAAGGGCAGGTAAAGTAGCGATCGTTTCCGTTGCGCAGTCGGGCGCGCGATGAGCGTCGTGAGTGCTCTGTGGCTGGCTGAGTCGCGTGCGAGTCTCGTTCGGACGAGCCGCACGATCAGCTGCTATGCTTTGCTTGAGTGCGCAAGGCGAAGAGAGAAGAAGTTTTTGGACAGCGTTTTCCCGCCGCTCAGGCCACCTGGTGACGGTCTCGTGGAGCGGACCCTTTTTCTCCTCCTCGGCAGCGATACGCGTTCGAGTCGGGTCGATTCGCCCTGTCGACGAGATGGCAACCTCCGCCTCTTACTGCCGCCGGTCATGGCAGCGCTGTCGCTTTGTTCTTCCCTGCGTGGACCTTATCGGCTCGCTCAGGCACAGGCCAGGTGTCAGCCTCAAGGTCGCGTTAACTTTCCGACTGGCGCTGCCCCCGTGTGCAGTGACGAGGCGGCAGAGGTGGGCGAGACGTGCATCCTTTCGGAGCAAGCGAAAACTCGAGCACAAAATCACAGTTTGGCGGATGGACCCTGAGAAAAGATTCGGAACGCTCGCTCTGTCACTGTTGGCGCCATGCTCGATCGTCTTCGATCCTTCCCACCATCCTTGCCAAACCATCCAGCCATCCTTGTCGGTGCCACATCGGCAGACTCGGAGCTGCTCTGCACTTGTTCCGAGCTCGCGGTACCCGCCTCAGCCTTGCTGCCGAGTAACGTGTCGCTTCGGGGAGACGAGTCTCGATTCGCTCAGCACTGCACTCCTTGACCTCTCTGCCCGCTTTCCATTGGACGGGCAAAGCGAATCAGAAGGGAACATGGCGCACGTACTGGCGAGTAGCGCGACTCCCGCCGTGGTCGACGTCTCCATCGACGGCAAACCTGCCTCCATCGGCTACGACCACGAGTTTCTCTTTGTCGTTCGAGGTCATCACGAGCAAGCCGGCGCGATCGCACCCAAAGCCCATGTGCGCGTGCCACTAGCTCTGGTGCTCAATGCATCCTTCGTCTCGGACTCGGACGGCGGCTCGCTCCTCGTGCGCCTCCTATCGCCCCCCGTGCAGCCGAATGGCCGCGAAGCATCCGGCCCGTTCTCGTTTTTCAAAAAGGAAAGGGCGCCGCCCACATGCATGGAATCTCTCTCGCAGCGCGCCTACGATGCGCTCACCCCGGCACAACGATCCGAGCGACTTCAAGAGCAGCTGGAAGGGCCCTGCTCGAGCCTCCGTCTGGTCAAGATCGAGGCGCGCGTCGTCGCCGCCAAAGATGGAGCCGACGTAGAAGCAAAGACGCAGGCTTGGGTGGACGTGGTGATGAGCAGAGCCTACAGCCATGTCAAGCCGTACAAACGAGTCAAGGTGCTCGTCAATCCCGCCGGAGGACTCGGCAAAGGTCGCCAGCTGTTCGAGAGCCGTGCTCGACCCATCCTCGAAGCGGCAGGTTGCAAGCTCGACGTCACCATCACAACGCATCGCATGCACGGCGTCGAAGTCGCACGCGAGCTCAAGGTGCAAGACCACGATGCGGTGGCCATCGTCAGCGGTGATGGTCTGTGGCACGAGGTGCTCAATGGGTTCGCCGCGCGACCAGACGCAGCGCAGGCGTTTGCTCTGCCACTCGCGCCCATCCCAACCGGAAGCGGCAACGCCATCTCCATCAACCTTCTCGGCGCACAGCAGGGATTCAGCCTGGCGCTCGCGTGCCTCAACATCATCAAAGGCCGTCCGATGAAGCTCGACCTGCTCAGCATCACTCAGCCCGCCTCGGCATTCCCTCCAGGTGTTCCCGTTCCAGGACAACCGCTCACGGGCTCGCTCGGCAAGCGCGGCGGAGCGAGAGCGAAACGACAGGCGACGCTCAATGGCAGTTTGAGTCAAAGTGCACGCGGCTCGGAGGACGTTGCCACGTTGATCGACGCCCCCTCCAAGCCCTTTGTTCAGTATTACTCGTTCCTGTCGCAGGCCATCGGCATCCTCGCCGATCTCGATCTGGGCACCGAGCATCTTCGTGCACTCGGCGACACGCGATTCGCCATCGGCTATGCCACCTCGGTGCTACACAACGCCAAGTGCGAAGTCGACGTCGACATCAAGCTCGGAGCGAGTGGCACCAAGAACAGGGCAGAGATGCGTCAACGAGTCGTTGATTTCCATAGCGACACTCCTCCGACGGCGGTGGAGCAGAACGGAGCTGCCGAGCCTGAAGACGCAGCGTCTAGGTCTGCGTCTGCTTCCCAGGGTCTGGTCCACGGTGCTGTCACCGAGCCGCTCACTTCGGACGCCAATCCGCCGCCGCCTTTCGACATGCGCGATCCTTCGTGGCCGCACTCGTTGCTATCTCAGCAAACTACGGCGAGACAGCTCGGAGCCGCTCCCGAACGCTCGCAAGCGGACGAATCGAGCGCGAGGTCAAGCTGGGTGCGCATCCAAGAGCCCATCGCGAGTCTGTACGGTGGCAAGCTGCCGTACGTCAGCCGCGACATGATGCAATTCCCATTTGCGCTTCCCAACGATGGCACCATCGATGTAGCCATGATCCTGCACGCCGGAGGCCGAGCCGCCAAGGTGCCCGAGAACGGATACGCAGAGAACGGTCAGATCGTCTACCAGAAGGCCATGACTTACCTCAAGGTGGAAGCGATCCGAGTCACGCCAAAACGCAAGGAGGGCGACAAGAAGCTCAAGATGGGAGGACTGATCAGCATCGACGGTGAGAAGGTGCCGTATGCGCCGTTCCAGGTTGAAGTGGCGCAAGGGTTGCACTACTCGGCGCTCTCGCTGTACGGTCGATTCTGTGTGCCCGTGGTGGAGCCACCTACGACCGGGTGAACGGCGACATGGAAGGCGGGCTTGGAGACTGTATACCACCTAACTTTCAACGAAAACATCGGCATTATCATGGTGTCGACCAGAGTGGATCGGCGGACAACAAGGATGGACACCGCGTTGCTGCGAGGTTGTGCAACGGCCGCGGCAATATGTGGACGATGTGAGTTCGGGGATAAGTGGAGCCGAGGCGAGTAGCGGCAGCAGAAGCTGCGTTGACGTGATTTCAGCTTCTAGCAAAGCTGTGTTGCGCGCTGCAGGGTCCTTTGTGAAGAAAATCCGGGGGGTACAGTACCCCTGTACGTGCGTATTACGGAGTCGGCATGACGGAATCGGCTACATAAAGCAAGAAAGGAGGTCGAGTGACTTGCACCCTTGCCATCCATCGGTCGACCAACCTTCAAGAGAACACCAGAAGCACCGACAATGTCGATCTCGAACGCAGCCAAGCAGATCGTGGTGGTGGTGGGCGCAGGACCTGGATTGGGATTCAGCGTGGCGCGCAAGTTTGCCGAGCAAGGCCATCCGGTTGCGCTGCTGTCGCGATCCAAGGAGCGCCTGGAATCGCTCGCGTCGCAGATCAACAGCCTGGAGGGTCGGCACGGCCATGCAGCGGCGTACGCGGTGGATGTGCAGAGCGAAGAGTCGGTGCACAAGACGATCGAGCAGATCCAGCAAGACTTTTCGAGCGGCAAGGTCGGGGCGGAACACCAAGGTGCTGCGATCCACACGGGCGTGTTCAACCCGGGAGGAGGGTTTGTACGAGCGAGCTTCCTCGACACCAAGGCAAGCCAGGTGGAAGAGGCGTTCAAGACGCAAGTGTAAGTGTGCCACCTCCAGCGTCGATAGGAAGCGAGCCAAGTCTGTTGACGCTCTCTTTGTTCTTGCACATGGTGATTCGACAGCTTTGGCGGCTTTGTATTCGCGCAAGCCGTGCTGAAAGCCATCACTTCAAGCGCGGCCTTCTCACAGACCAAGGATGCCAAGGCTCCGCTGGGCAACATCCTGCTGACGGGTGCGACGGCGTCGGTCAAGGGCAGCGCCAACTTTGCCGCCTTCGCCGCGTCCAAGTTTGGGCTGCGTGCGCTCGGACAGAGCCTGGCGCGCGAGTGGGGCCCCAAGGGCATCCACGTCTCGCATTTCATCATCGACGGGATCATCGTGACAGAACGTACCGACTCGCTGATCGGCAAGGACTACGCCGCCGAATCGCGCATGGATGCCGACGCCATCGCGCAGGTCTACCTCGACACGGCGCGACAGCCTCGCAGCGTGTGGGCGTTCGAGATCGACCTTCGTCCGTCGGTGGAAAAGTGGTGATCTGGAACTATCTTTCTTGCGATCGAAGAGGAGTGTGTGGCTGCTGCATCGTCAGAAGGAGGCGCGTTTGCTCTGCTGTGTGTCGCTGTGTCTTTCTTTTCCTTTTTTTTTGGTGTTGGTAGCCAGAGAGCGGTGTTTTGGAAGTGGAAACGGAGACTTGCCCCATGCGCGAGTGAGCGTAAGGTTAATTTTTTTGGTCGGGTCGGGGACCCGGCTCAGGTTGAGCTTTTTTTGACTGGAAGAGTGCTGCAAATGAAATGAGAGTCAAGTCGTCCGGGATGCATTTCGACGTGCTGTTATCATCGTCTCTTGACGCTCTCTTGCTGCGTGCCTCGATCTCGACTTCACCATTGACACCCAGCGACACAGCCGAGCACGCTTTCATCGGCTCAAAGTCAGTGGCGAGGCAGCTTGGCCCGGCAGCATTCAGCGTCGGAGCTCGATCCGAATCGCCGTCCGAATCCCAACGGAGCGTCGACAAGCCCGACGGATCATCCGATCGACCACTTTGACTGCTCCTGCTCTTGATCGCAATGCCGTTCCACAACCCACTGGCGCGGCAGCCAGAGTCGTATGTCAAGAAGAAGGAATACGAGTTCAAAAAGACGCTCGGAGAAGGCACATTCGGCATCGTCAGGTCAGCAACGTGGAAAGCAGCCGATCCACCCATCGGCGTCGCGGTCAAGGTGATCAGCAAACGCATCCTGCGCGGACACGACGAGATTGTCAAGGATGAAATGAACGTGCTCAAGGGGCTCGATCAGCCGCACGTGGTCAAGTTCTTGGATTGGTTCGAGAGCAAGGACAAGGTGAGCTGGCAGCAGTGTCAACCTCGGCTTGCAAGTCGACCACGCCAACGCTGACGTTCTCTCTTGTCTGCACACGACAGTATTACCTCGTATTCGAAGAAGCGACAGGCGGAGAACTGTTCGAGCGCATCTTGGCACGCGGACGCTTCACAGAGCTGGATGCATGTCGAACCATCCGCGCCGTGCTCTCAGCGATCCAGTACCTACACCATCACAACATTGTCCACCGCGACATCAAGCCGGAAAACATCCTGTATCGAACCAAAGCCGAGGACGCCAACGTGGTGCTGGTCGACTTTGGCATTGCAGCGCACATGAAGGACGACGACGAGGTGCTGACGTCCGTGTGCGGCAGTTTCGGCTATGCTGCGCCCGAGATCCTCGCCAAAAAGGGACACGGCAAAGCGGTGGATATGTGGAGTCTGGGCGTCATCACGTACACGATGCTCTGCGGCTACACGCCCTTCCGCTCGGACGACGCTGCAGCGCTGGCCGCCGAGACGCAGCGCGGCAAAGTCGAGTTCCACGACCGATACTGGAAGAACGTCAGCGCCGAGGCCAAGGACTTTGTCAAGGCGTGCCTCACCGTCGATCCCAAGAAACGACTCACGGCCGACCAGGGCATGGCGCATGCGTGGCTCACCGAACACAGCGAAGAGACGCAGGGCGTGCACGACATTTCGGCGGGACTGCGCGAGAACTACCGCAAGCGCTGGAAGTCGGCCATCGCTGCTGTGCGTGCTTCGACCAAGTTTCGCACGTTTGCTCAGCTCGCAAGTGAGAGTCGGTCCGGGAGCCAAGGCTCGTTGCAGACATCCGCATCAGACGCTTCGTCGACGGATAAGGCGTTTGCGGGTGAATCGGGCAAGATCTCGCCTCCGACCAAGCGAGAGCTTTACAGCGAAGACGAGGACGAGGACCAAGCGGATGGCGAGGCCAATGAATGGTTTGATACCGAGGATGGCAGCGCATCAGCCGCTGCATCGCCCAAGCAGCCAGGGCTGGTCGAGAAGCTCGAGGGCAAGCTGGACGATCTGCGTCTCGATTCCTCGGGCAAGTAGCTGCGCCGCCGCTGCTCCCATGCTCTTGCACTGTCTCTATCGATTCGGTCTTGTTGCGTTTCCGCCTTCGTCTGCTTTCCGCTCTCGTCGACTCTACTCCTCTGTACTCTTATGTCGTGTTGTGACCATATGCATTCGCACCATCTCGGGCTGATGAGCGCTTAGTTGCACTGGTCGTGACGAGACCTTCTAAGCTGATGAGTTGGCTTTGCCTCGCAGCGAAGTTGGAGAAATTCAAAGCTGAAATTCGGGCACCAAAAACGTGGGGCAAAAAAAAGGGAAACCGACACGGGCTCTGCAAGCTCAAAGTCGACGGGAAAAAAGTGCGCGTCATCAGAAGGAGCTTTCGGCGCGCCAACCTGCGAGCAAAAAGCCAAGAAGAAATCGCCAACACGTGTGGGTGTGCCTTCGCTCTTTTTGGTTTTTGTCGCTGCGTCGTGGTTGTGCGGTGTATACCGTGATACGACGCATACAAGAGAGGCAACGCGGAGAGGATGGGGTCGCATGCCGAGTTGTGAGCAGGCCAAAGGCGAAGTGTGCGTGTGGCGAGAAAAGCCCACTCGAGGGGAAAAAAGTGGCACGGTGCATGCCGTTTGAACGATTTGGCATTGTGTGTGACACGCAGGCTAGAAGACCTTGTCGGTTATTCCGTGCAGCAGCAGCAGCAGCAGCAGCAGCAGCANNNGGAGGCTGTGCTTATCACCTTTGCTCTTCTTTATTCCATTCCATTGTTCGCTCCGTCAAAGTCCCCTCTTTCATCTTCGCACCGACCGACGCACGCACATCCCCTCTTTTTCCTGCCGCACTTTCGTCGTGCACAGCAGCGGCCCGTGACACTCGGTTGACCTCCGAAAGCTTGATCCAGTCAGCAGCCGCCATCTACTGGTTCGGCATCACATTGCATCGTGTCGAGAGAGCGCATCACTCGCTCAGCTGCACACCACGTCTCTGGCACAACGAGCCGTGCCCCATGCCTTCGTCGGCGAATACGCCCAACGGATCCTCCTCGCGCTCATCCTCCCCAAGCACCAACGTCGCTCCTCCTTGCTCAACGATTGCTGGCGATCGTATCCTCTCCGACTCGCGTGTGGCCAACCTCCCCAACAGCGCGCATGATTCAACCCCGACGCCGATAGACACACCGCACAAGCGAAGCACATCTTCCCTCACACACAAGCGTTCCGTCAAGTCCATCACAAAGGAGTACGAAGAGCGTCGAGACACGTCCCCCTCCGCCTTTTTGCGCCCGCCCTCGTCTTCGTCTCGGCCATCGTCGCCTACGTCTCCCACGGCATCTTCGTTTCATTGCAGCCTCGACGTGCCGCAGACTCGCAACGCCCCTCGTTTGCAGAAACGCAGTTCGTTCTTGCTCACCGGCGATTCGGATCCTGCCGCACACGCTGCTACACCTCCTCGCGCGAGAAGCCTCAGCAGTACCAGCAGCAGCAGCAGCAGCAGCAGCAGCAGCAGCAGCTCTGGATCCACCTTCTCCAGGTCGCCTTCGATTCGGCTAGCCAGTGGATCTTATCCTTCCACTCTAAGGCCGCCGGCTAAGAAGACGTCCAACTCTTCCATTCGCTCCCTTCCTGAGCCACCTCCGCAGCAGGATCAGCTCACTGACAAGCCTCCAAAAGCCGCATCTCCAACAGAAAACCGAGGCGAAGCGCCTGAGCACGAGCACGAGCCAATCACCATCATGACGACGTCCGCAGACGAGAGCTCTGAGAGGGCCTCGGACCCGAATCAGCTACAGAGCACCGACCATTCGGAGCACGACCATCATCACGGCGCGGCTGCCCACCAGAAGATCCAACACGACGCAGAGGACGAAGCCCTGTACGAAGACATGGACAGCGTCGCCGATCTCAGCGGCCCGCAAGCAAATGGCGCATCGTTGCCGGTCCCCGACCCTGTCGATTTCTCCAAGATGACGCTCGCGGAGCGACGTGAGCACTCGCGCAGGCACTCTCGTGTTCACAACCGCAATCTCAGCGTCTTCTTCCCACGGCCAGGCACCGAAGCCGAAGCCGAAGCCGACGGCGCAAAGGCGCGAGAGGAGTTCGAGCAGCTTGCCGACATCCATTCTGGTCAAGCACAGAGCACTTCGGCAACCAGCACCTCCTTCAGCGACTCGGCTTCCAAAGTGCACCGTCGTGGCGGTAGCGGCAACCGCCCTCAAATCACTGTCAGCACCGACGCCAGCACACTCTCGCCTCGTTCTGCCAGCTTTGCTGCTCTTACCGCCAAGGAACAGCAGCCCGGCAGCAGCAACACCAGCAGCAACCACAACAAGCTCCAGGCTCCGAACCATCTAGGCAGCCACCTCAGTCCGAGCCCCACCAAGAGCAGGCGTGGTCATCATCATCGTCACAGCGTCGTCATGCTTGACGCTGGTCTCAGCCCCATCACGCCCAAGCACAACGGTCATGCCATGGAGAGATCCACCTCGTCGACGTCCTGGAATTCGGACACCTCGTACGCCGCGCCCTTTGATGCAGGCGTTGATCATCACTCGCACTCGCACACGCACGGTCATGGTCACGGTCACAGCCACGAGCACCACGCCGGCCACCATCACGGCCACGGCCACGGCCACAGTCATGAGCATCGACGATCGCTGCATGCCCGAACCGTGTCGGCGCTCGGCCACATTCCGCAAGCATCGCGGCCGCTGTTGCTGTTTGGCATCTCGCATTTCGGGCTGGGTGCAGCGCTGTGGATGGCGGGGCAAGAGGTGGACTCGCTCTCTGCCACCGGCTTGGGCTACCTGGTCGTGTTTGACGCTATGGGTATTCTGAGCAGCGCCATCTCGGACTGGGCGCTCGAGTGGGAGCAGCACGCCAGCGATCTGCGCAGAAGGAGCGGAAAGCCCGAGGGCGCCACCCTGAAGCGTCCGTACGGCATGCATCGCGTCTCGACGCTGCTCCACTTTGTGCAGACCATCTACCTGCTCTTCGCCAGCGTCTACGTGCTCAAGGAATCGGTCGAGCACGCCTTGCTGGAAGGTGGCAGCGGGGATGGCTCTACAGTGGCAGATGGACTCATCGAATCGGCTTCAGGGCACGACCATTCGCACGCACACGCCGAACACTCACTGGGGATCATGATGCCCAACCTGCTGCTGGCGCTGTCGCTGGCTGCCTGCGTTTTCTCGAACATGGTCATGGGCAATCATGCCAAGTTGGTCGCTGCGTGCGGCATCAGTACGGCTGCCTCGGGTGGCGCTCCCGGCGGCCCGCGCCACGGACGCAGCGGATCGGTGCTGATGCGGCCGTCGGAGCTGGCATCGCCGCTTTTGGCGCTGTTGGCGAACCCGTTCAGCTTGACGGTGCTGTTCTTCAGCTCTGCGCTGCTGTTTGCGGGCCTCACCATGCCACCCATTCAGGTAGCGGCGTTGGACAAGGTGCTGGCGGGCCTCGAGTCGGTGTCGATGTTCTACGTCGCTTATCCGGCATCGGTGGCGCTCGGCAAAGTACTGCTGCAGACGGCGCCTTCGGACGCATCGCCCAACAAGCAGCAGCTCAAGCGCGCGCTCAAAGTGGTGGAGCAGAACCCGCTCGTGTCATACGTGCCGCCGCCAAACGTGTGGCAGCTCACGCCGCCCACTTCGGCGCTTGTGCAGGCGGATCGTGGGTCGGGAATGCTGTCGGGTGGCAGCGGCGGTGGGAGGGGTGTGCATTTCGGAAGCAAGAGCGCATCGCTGGTGGTGTCGGTGACGGTGTTTCTGCGGGCAGATGCATCGGACGACGATTGCTTCGAGATGACCAAGTGGGTGTGGGAGAAGTTGGCGCCGAGTGTGGGCGCCGGCAGGGGGCTGATGGCGGGTGAGATGCTGCGTGGCACGCAGAGAGCGGGCGAGCTGACGGTTTGTGTCAAGAGGGAGGGCCACGAGGAGGACGGTGCTGAGCACAGCTTTGGTGGGTGTGGGCACGATCATCATCATCATGGTCACGGCCACCACGATCACGGCCATGGTCATGCACATTCGTCCCACTCGCACGATCACGGCCATGGGCACGGACACAGCCATGGACACGGTCATGAACACGCCCACCATCACCATTGAGCAGTGCTTGCACAGCTCGATTCGATCCACCGCTTCTAGCGGCTGCTCTTCGCATCCTTCCTGTTCGAAGGGAATAGAGATCTGATCTGCATAAGTTTTGATCCACTCGAGCGAACAACGGCTAAGCATTTTGGAGTCGTCGGAGTTGGCCGAAGTGCTGTCAGCGTGTGCGGTCGGGTTTGCACTGCACGTGCGCAGTGGGATTGTGAGTGACTCGAGCTGGCGCTGTGGATCTAGATAGCGGATCGCCAACGCCGTGATTTTTTGGTGTGATCTCAAGTCCCCGATCTGAAAGGGTTGAGAAGAAATGCAGGGAAAAAAAAATGTGATTGCGCACAACGGCGGATCTTCGGGATGCACACTCAAAAAGTCATGCGCAATGAGCGATTTCCAGCAAGAAGATCTGATTTCGTGTTTCGTCTCGACACTCTTCCACCATCCTACGCCTCACCGTCTACAATCGGACAGCTCGACAGCGACACAAGTCGTGTACATTTCGCTCGTTATCTACGCGGCTCTGTTCACAGGTCAAATCTCGCACTGGGCAACGCGTCGATCTACAGCTTCTACAGCATCCGTCCACCACACACCATCGCATCGAAAACACATCGCATAAGACTCCAAAGATGTCGAACCTCCTCAGCGCAGAAAACCTCAACGGTCGACTTTTGTTTGCCATCCCCAAAAAGGGTCGCCTCTACGAAAAGTGCCTCGAGATCCTCGCGGGAGCCGACATCCAGTTCAAGCGCCAGCACCGCCTCGACGTTGCGCTGGTGCAAAACCTGCCCATCGCGCTCGTCTTCCTGCCCGCAGCCGATATCCCGCGTTTCGTGGGCGAGGGAAACGTCGACCTCGGCATCACTGGTCAGGACATGGTTGCGGAAGCGGGTGAAAAGGTCTCGAGTTTGATCAGCGAGGAGCTCCAACTTGGATTCGGCAAGTGTTCGCTGCAGGTGCAGATCCCGGACCCGGCGCTGCCTGCCAATGCGGGCAAGGGCATCTCGAGCGTTGAGCACCTGGTGGGCAAGAAGGTGGCTACGAGCTTCGACTACCTGGCCGGCAGGTACTTTGCGGAGCTCGATGCGACGGTGACGGCGCAACGACGCGCTGCGGGCACGCTCGGCGCGGATGAGGTGCTCAAGACGCAGATCGAGTACGTCGGCGGCTCGGTCGAAGCCGCGTGCGCCTTGGGGCTGGCAGACGGCATCGTCGACCTCGTCGAGAGCGGCGAAACCATGCGCGCGTGCGGCCTCACCAACATCACCAACCTCCTCACCTCGCAAGCCGTCCTCATCAAATCCTCCACCCCGCACACGCGCACCGACACCAACCTGATCACCCTCATCACCGCCCGCATCCGCGGCGTCATCGCCGCCTCCAAATACGTCCTCTGCCAGTACAACGTCGAGAAGAATCACCTGCCGCAGGCCCTCGCCATCACGCCCGGCAGGAGAGCCGCCACCGTCAGCCCGCTCGAGGACAAGGACTGGAATGCGGTTAGCAGCATGGTGCTCAAGGCAGAGGTCGCGACCATCATGGACAAGCTCGAGGCCATCGGCGCGAGCGATATCTTGATTGTGGGAATCAACAACTGTCGCGTGTAGACCGCTCACTGGTCAGTGTTAGACGGTCATACGCCATCGCCAGCGTTTAACTTAGAGATGCGGTTTGTTGGCTAGATTTGCATACCTTGAAAAGCAGTCCAAAATCCTGCGAGAACAGCGTGTGCGTCCCGTTTTGCATCTCACTCCACCGCTCAGGAACAGCGCTGCCTTGCACGTTGTCGAGACATCGATCGAGATTGCTTCCAGTGTTCCATTGTGGGATTCAAATGCAGCAAGCGTACACTCACTCGAGCCGATCGCGGCCCAAGATGTTTCCAATCTCTCGTCGCGGCTGCAGCCAGCCCAAGAACGAAGGGAACCTCCTACCCACCCCATCCGTGTAGCTTGTAAACGCCGTCGAGCTCGACAGCTGAGAAGACATCGACTCGGACCTCTTCCTGCCACCACCCACCTGTTCTTCCGCTCCGTCCTCCCTTCCCGCATCAATCGGCACCGCAGGCCCGCCCCCACCCAGCACCGGCCACAGCGGCATGAACCCGTCCGCCTCGCTCTTCTCCAACAAGTAGTTGGCAAACGTGATCAGATAGCCGTACCTCTGCAGGTAGTTGGTAAACACCGTGCTGAGATGCTTGTGCTTCTTGGTGCCCACCTCGGCATTGTCCGCACGCAGCTTCGAGTCGTAGATCGCCTTGCGCAGGTTCTGCACCGCCTCCATGCGGTCGATGGCGCGATCCGTCAGCTTCTTGGCCAGCTTGCCGTGCGACAGCACACCGACAAGCTGCAGGATGGTGCGCCACTCGCCTTGCAGCCACAGATCGTCTTCGCGGTTGTCGAGGTTGTCCTTGGGCCGTCTGAACGACGCATCGTCGTCGGTGGCGTTGACCGCCTGCGCGCCGCCGGCGGTCTCGTCCGTCGTCGCGCTGGGCAGGATGATGGACCCCGACATCTCGTAGCTCGCCACCAGATTGTCGCCATAATGCCACACAGTCGACACGAGCGACGCAATCACCATGCCCGTCGTGGTGCGCCCTCGACCCATCTGGCAGTTGAACACACACGCCGACCCGGTCTGTAGCGCCGTGATCACGCGCTCCTCGAGCTGCGAAAACACCGCAGGCACAGGCGCCTGCTCGTCCGTGATCGCGAGTCGCGCATAGTCCACCTTGTACCCCTCGCGCTGCACGAGCTCGTACACCTCGCGCGGCGTGAGCACGTCTCCCTCCTTGACCGTCTCCCACACGGGGATGATGTCGAACTCGCCCTGGCGGATCTCGGTCTCGTCGTGGAGGAGCACGCGGCCTCCGCGCTCGGCGGCCTCCTTGAGCATGTCGTTCTTGAGCGCCACCTCCATGCCTTCCACCACGTCCGTGGTGACGCCGGTGGCTTCGATGTTGGTGATGGGCTGGTCGGCCAGGCGCAGCACGTGCGGGCGGCCGTTGACGTACAGCACGGGCTCTTCTCGGAGCGAGGTCCAGACCACCTTGGCTGGGCCGTTGGGCGCGGCGCCCATGCGCGTCAGTCCGCGACGCAGACCGTCGACGGTAGGCATGCCGGACCCCCACGTCTCGCGGCCGTGTGCCATGAGCGGCGTCTTGGGCGTCATGGGCGTCGAAGGCTGGTTCGCGCCATTCGCGTGACTGGGCGGCGTCAGCAGCAGCGGCACGCCGCGCAAATTGGGCATGCCATCGATGCGCTCCGGCAGGCCGAGCTTGAGAATGCCGCTGAAAAAGTCCGACTTGAGCATCGTGTACGCCGACAAGATGCTTCCGTTGCGGTGCGAGACCACCTCCTGCACCTCGTCCGACAGCGCGACGCCGTCGCTCGCATCCACCTTCTGCAGCGGCATGATGGTCGAGATGTCGATCTTGTCAAACTCCTTGGCGATCGTGTCGAACACGGGCTGGCGCGTGACGAACGAGCGGAAGCTCGGCGAAGCCTCGAGCAAGTCCGGTCGTGTTTGCGTCAGGTACGACTGGAAGACGATCAGCAAAAAGTAGCGACGTAGGTTGTGGATGGCGGATTGGATGTGCTTCTTGCGCAGCGCTTCGTCTTCGGTGTCTTCGGCGGCGAGACGCGCCTCCTCGATGGCTTCGCGCAGGTTGGTGACCGTCGCACACTGGTCGATGCATTCGTCGACCATCCTTTTGACTTCCAAGCCGCGTGGGATGACACGCAGCAGGCTATTGATAACGTGGTAGCTTAGAGGCGCTCGCTTTGGCGGCTGGCTGTCGTCGCCAGATGGCGAGTTGAGAACGTCGTCGAGCAAGTCGGCGTTGACCGTGTCGCGTGCGTAGGGCGTTGCAGTGCCGCTGTCCTGGGCCGAGCTAGAGAGTCGAAGGCCGTCCGAGTCGGTGACGCTGTCGAGCGTCTTCGACTCGGTCTCCGCTTCGTGCACCTCCTGCAGCTTTGCTTCAGGAAGCTTGCTGTGTCCCTGCTTGAGCCATCGTGCGATCATAAGGATGAGAACGGCAGTCATGGTGCTGCGACCCCTTCCCAGCTGGCAGTTGAGCACGACAGGCTGTCGCTCCACATTGGCCTGCAGCACCGCTGAGAGGAGCTCGCTAATGTCAGAGAAATCGGGAGGCTTCTCTGCGGTCATGGGGATCCTTCGAAAGCGCAGCTGCACCTTGTCCTTGAAGTCGGAGCCGATGTGGGTCATGATGTCCTGCACCGTGTCCACATCGGCAGCGGTCGCCTCTTCCCAGATGGGGATGATGGTGCCGTCCGAGGTCTCGGTGTGCAGGAGGAGCCGTCCCTCGCCTGACTCCAACTCGTTGACCACGTCGTTCTTGAGGCGATCTTCGAGCAACAGCAGGCGATCCCAGTTGATGCCGCTGTACGCCTTGATGTTGCGGAGCGACATGCCCTTTTGACGCAGACAGTAGGGCTTGCCGTTGACGTAGACGATGGGCTCCTCGCGCAGATTGATCCAGGTGACGGTGCGCGTGGGGATGTTTGCGGCGTCGGTCTTGCTGGCATAGTGCTCCTGCAGAGCAGCGACCACGTTGCGGATACCGTCGACGGTAGGCTGACCGGTGGCAAAGATATTGCTACCGGGGATGCGACGGAAGTTGACGGTGCCGCGGATGGGCAGACCCGCATTGCGCTCGATAAACTTGCGCCAGATGTCGCACTTGAGCAGAGTAAAGGGACGCAACACAATACCGGCACGGTTACGGATGACGTAGTCGGCGAACTCGTCTCCGGGAACCTGTGCACCTTGGCCAGAGACCTCACCGAATCGGCTCTGCAGCTTCTCGTTGGTCGCCACCAGCTCGCCAGCCTTGCCTCCGCTGAGGATGCGCAGATCGCCGACAGGATCAAAGAAGTAGAGGCGGCGACCCTTGGAGCGGATGAGCTGAATTCCGCGCCAAATCTCGGCGCGGTTCTTGAGCCAGTTGGCAAAGCGGTGCTGAAAGGTGGCCGTCTTACTGGCATTGACGTAGCTGGCAAAGGCGACGAGAAAAAAGTACTTTTCGAGCGACTTGGCGGCTTTTTCGAGATGCGAGGCGGCCTGCGCCTCATCCAATGCGTCTGTCGAGTAGCGAATTCGTGACGAGAGGATGGTCTCTCTGAGATTGGTCACGTGGGCACAGCTGTCAATGGCAACGTCGACGATGGCCTTGTTTTCGAGGCCCTCGTCGAGAAGACCCGCGAGCTGCCTGATGACGCCGTAGTCGCCCGAGTTTGCTTTGCGCAGCGACTCGAGCAAGGCGGGGTTGGAGAGCAGGATCTCGATGGTAGACTGCGAGTCGCGGGTGGACAGACTGACGTTGAGGACGCGAATGAGACGCAAGAGCGAAAGGTTTTGCACCTGCTGCTCTCCGGCCTGGCGAAGCGAGCGGGCTACGCCAGAGTGAGGCGTTCCATTGGCAGGCGTTTGGATCGGCGACTTTTGCGGACCAGACAGGGGAGCAAAGGGATCGTCGTGGCCGAGCAAAAGCATCTGCTTTCGTCGCAAAATGACAGCAGCGACCATGGCAAAGGTAGTTCGTGTGAAGCCGATGCCGCAGTTGGCGACGAGACTGGTTTCGGTAGGATCGAGATCCTTGATGACCTGTGCATAGGCGTCGAGGTAATTGTTCTCGATGGCCTGGTCTTCGGCGATAGGGATACGGTGGTAGTCTACTCTCCATCCTTCGGCTTTGACGCGATCCCAGACTTCGCGAACCGTGTGTACGGAAGCCTCGTCGACGGCGATCCAAGTGGGCGCGATCTGGCCGGTTGCTGTCTCTTCGTGCACCATGACGAGGCCGCCGTACTTGGACGACTCGCGCAGGATGTCTTGTTTGAGACGAGATTCGATGGCCTCGAGGTTGTCGGCACGCATACTGAGTTCAAAGGTGCTGACGGGTCGCTCGGCCTCGCGAAGCACGAAGGGTCGGCCACCGACATAGATGACGGGTTCTTCTCTTGTGCAGACCCAGACGCATTTGCGCGCCTTTTCAGACTGTGCTGAGGATTTGCGAGCGCTGGCGTTGGCGGGAGTAGGTTGTGATTGGTTGAGGGAAGGCGAGCCGAAGGGCGACGTGGTCTGTGGCGAGGAGATGGATGTGGCAGCTGCTGCATGGCTCGGTAGACGCAATTCAAAGTTCTGCGAAGCGGTGGTGTCCTTGGAAGGCCGAGCATTGAGCACCGAGAGAATAGTCTTGAGACCGGTGATGGTGGGCTGCGCGACGCCATACACTTCGAGGGAGCAGTCGGCCTTGCGGAAGTTGGGCGCGCCTTGGAGGTGCAAGTTGAGGTGGGCGTGACGTGCCCCGCCAGCAAAGTGATCGGTCTTGAGGATAAGGCCACGGTTGAGCACGCTCCCTTGGCGGTTACGCACCACGCTCTCTTCTCTCTGTGCCCAAAGCTGTGCGCCCAGCTTGCCAAAGCCGTCGGAGCCGAGCAGGTTGGGTTTTGCGCGACTGGACGATGATTGGGAGCCGAAGCTGATGGGTGGTGGAGCGGTGGCGGTGTGCGAAGCGACGTGAATGGGCGGTGCGTGTTGGGCTGCCGACTCTTGCGGCTCTGGTAGTGGCGACGAGAGTGCTGGCACGTCCTGGTTGTCGCCGAGGCTGTGCTGCACGGTCATCTGGTCGAGAGGAGTCGCGGCCATGGTTGCGATGCGTGATAGTCGTTAGTCACGGAGCGAGTCCGATGATCGTAGCCGTGCCGTGTCCTCGAGCCGTCCGAGTTCGCAATCGTGCGTTCGGAATCAGAGTCAAGAGTGATTGCGTGCGCAAACAGTCGAAACAGCGATTGGAAGTGACGGTCGTGGTGATGGAGCAGAAGGACGATGCGGAAAGCGGAACAAAGAGCTCTCGGATCCTCCGTCTCAGCTCGGTTGCGCATCGCAACGTGTCGGTCGGTCTTGCCGTGTCTCTCGTCTACTGCATCAAGGACCCTTTCCTCGTCTTGATAAACTGTGTTCTGCCGAGATGAAGCGTGACAGGCACAAGAGGTTTCGGTACAGTCGAACCTCTCAAATT
>LT795074.1:83861-125594 GCA_900162835.1 Sporisorium reilianum f. sp. reilianum | reverse complement strand
CATCCAAAAAGCGCTTTTTTGTGAGTCAAATTTCGACAGGTTACCACATTTTGACTTTTTGACTATTGCTCATGAAATTTTGTGAGCCAAATTTGGCCAGATTTGACTTGTGGAAAAGCGCTTTTTGTGAGTCAAATCTTTGAGTGTAGATAATGTGTAAGCTGATCTTTGTTGCCAGACACTTGAATTGACACAGGATAGTGCCGCAAGCATCTTCCTTCCCAAGCATCCATATCATTCCAGCCATGTAGAGCTCTTTCCCCTTTCAATGCTCATGATAGCAGTTGCAATCAGCTACTACATACTTGATCTCAGAGAGGGGAATCAGCTTTTGGTTCATCGATGCCACTACTCTGATTTGATGGGTATGTCAGATGAACACTTCAAGGACAACTTTGGGTTTGATCACCTAGAGTTTGATGAGATCCATGCATCTCTCAGACTTCCTGCAATCATCACAACCAACACTCAAGACAAAGAAGACAGCCAGACAGCTCTCCTCATGCTTCTTGGTTATCTCAGAGGTAGAAGCCTTCAGGGACTTGAATCACAGTATGGCTGGTCAAAAGCTCGATGCAGCAGGATCTGACTGGAGATTGCTGACCTGATCCTCAAGAAATGGAAGCATCTCCTTGATGTAAGGCTCTGTGGAGACTCTCTCTTGTCAAAGGATTGCCTTACCAAGTATGCAGAGCAGCTAAGAGCCAAGTGCAGTGTGGATCTGGTATGGGGGTTTGTTGATGGCACAATGCACCCTGTTGCTTGACCCACACAAGGCCAAGAGGCAGTGTACAATGGCTGGAAACACTTCCATGCACTCAAATACCAGATCATCAGCACACCAGATGGGTTGATCTTTGCTCAAGGACCCTGGGAAGAATGATTGGACAGTCTGGCAAAAGTCAGGCATTGGGCAATGGTTACAGACTGCATCGTTCCAAGAGGATGGTAAGATGCTGTATCTGTTTGAGATAAAGGGCACTACCACGATCATCATCTCATCATACCATACAAAGGGAACAATCCAACTCCAGAAGAGACTCAATTCAATGTGATCATGAGCAAGTATCGGATCACAGTGGAATGGGCAATTGGATCAGTGGCTGTATTGTTTCCACAACTCAACAATCGACAGCAGCAGAAGTTCCTCCTGTCACCTGTTGCAGGGGACTACCTTGTCAGCATCATCCTTCGAAATGCCTTATCATGTCTGAGAGGGAACACCACCTCTCAATACTTTGGCCTAGATCCACCTTCGTTAGACATGTACTTCATAGAGACAGATCAAGACCCCTCTGTTGCATAAGCATTTGCAACATCATATCCACCTTCTTGTTGAGACCATTTAGGTTGTTCCTGACACCTTCAACATCTGAACGAAGCTGACCCACCTTGCTCTTGAAGCTTTCAGCTTCATCTACATGTGGCTGTGAGGATCCAGCATCAAGAGCCATGGCATGTATGTCAATGAGCTTGTTGAGTCTGCTGACAAGCTTCTCTCCAATATGTGCCTTTGATATCCGCCTTTGCTTCTGCAGTGGTGATGGACTATCCAGCTCCTCGTTCTTGTCAAGTACCTCTTGACTCTCTGGATCTGTTGCTTCTGAGGATGTAATGGAGACAGGTCGATCACACATTCTCTTTAGGGCAAGAGTCTGCCCCATCAGACCTGCCTCTCTTGCAATACTGACTGTATGTTTGCGCTTTTGACGTTCCAGTCGATCCAACTGACATGCTGTGGGGAGGGAGGTACTGCAGTCTGGCTTGAGAAAGGCCAACTTGGTTGATGACGAGTTGTACAGGTCCACAAGATTATGGAGAAGTCGTGCAGATTCTTCTTCTTCAAAGTTGGCTCCAGTTGCTTTGAGATGAAGCTGTTTCTGTTCCCGTACATCCTTGACCATCTTGTGCCAGTGTGCCTCAAAAGCACCTGGTAGGCATGTCTGACGGTTGTGTTGGATGAATGCAGCATTGGTCTCCTCCATGGCACGGTGCCAGGCTGCAAGAGCCTCCTCCTTTGAAGTTACAATCCATGGATTGTGGTTATCCAGAGCTTTGATGAAGCAGAGATGGTCAATAGCAGACCAGTTGGTGCCACGGTTGAGTGCTGATGTTGCTTTGATGGGGGTTGCTGCAGTGATCACGGCATCTGACTCTTTGCTAGCTTGCTGTGGCAGACCAGCTGTGCTTGGGTGAATTGTGCTTGTGTGCTCTGAAGCCGTGATGGTGGAGTAGTTTTGAAGCTCTGCAGAGTCCTTGTCCCGTTACAGGCCCAGGATGTCACCCTGTTCCCCAAGTGAGCAGAAGCAAGTTGCCAAGGGAGGCTGGGGTGAGAGGGGTGGCTCAGACTGTGTCGTCATTCTGAGGACTGCTTTTGATGGAGAAGAGGACTGCTTTTGACAGAGATGTGGTGGTGGGAAGAAAGAAGGAAGCTGCACATCAAAAACATCAATTTATCAGCAAAAATATCCACTCAGGGTTGTTGAGCAAAATTTTGATTCAACTTGCAACTTTGCAAAAAAGTTTGACCACTTGCCAGGCAGCCCTACCTGCCCAGAGCGGAGTCTACAATAATGTATTTGAAAGAGAATTGTCCAATGAAGATGATGGTATGCTTCGATTTCCTGTAGCATGCTTGTGTGCAGAGCTGTAAGCTTTCAAAGGCAACACTAGTTTATCTGCTGTTTTGAGGGCTTTAAACTAGTGTCACCTTTGAAAGCTGACAGCTCTGCACACAGTGATCCTGTTGAGATGCAACTCATATCATCATGTTTGGGGGATGATTCTCTTTCAGAACGTATAGCTCAGCTGCTGATCAAATGCCAGAAGAGGGCAGGCATCACAGAGATAGAATGGCATGTTTCAGTGATGCGCTATATACATTGATTACTTGTTTGCACCCCTGATCCAGGGCTTCTCCTCCTCCTGACCAAGAACAGCATCAAGGACGTCTTTACCTATCTGAGAAGGACCCTGCTCATTGTAAATTGCCTTCCTGTAGAATGCACTGAAGGCCCACCTCTCTCCATCCTTGTCTGTTGGCTGTGTGCTGTGGTGGAGTTGGCGGGTATCAAAGACTGCTATTCCAAAGGCATTGAGTTGCACTTTGACCTTGTAGTTGTGCAAGACCAAAAGGCAAGGAGTGCCAAAGTTGAACAAGAAGGAAGGTGTGTGGTTGCTGTGGTCAAAGTGTGTTTTGCCTGTAAAGGAGTTGAAGAAGGTGATCATGGTCCACCAAGGGCTGAGAAGGTCGGCTTGCTTTTTGAAGAGCTTCTTGAGGAACTCCTTCTTCTCCCAACTTTCCATGTCCTTTCTCCATTCTGCTGGTAGAAGCATCCTGATGGTGAGCAAATGCTTGGCACTGTAATCCCTGGCCCACTTGAGAAGCTCCCATGCCTCCTTCTTGAGTTCCTCCTGCTTGTTTGCCTTCGTGAAGCCCAAGTAGCTCTGTCCAACACTATGGTAGATGCCTAGCTCAAAGAGACCCCTGGTCTGTCGCATTGGGATGCTCTCCTTGAACTCCTTCAAGCGCTGGTATCCTGTCTTTGCTGCCTGCCTCGCCTGATCCTGCTTGTAAACTGAAGTAGGGGAGATCCTCATCAAGAGTGGGTTGTCTGTGTGGCTGTCCCTGAGAAGTAGATTCGTTTTGGAAGCATCCTGATCGTTGCCAAGGGTCCTGTAGGTGTCCTGTGCATGTTGGAGATCGATAGAAGCGGCCTGGGATGCTGTGGAGTAGCTTTTTGAAAGAGAAAGTGTCTTGACCTGTTTCTGAGTGTGTGAAATGAGATATCGTGTGCATGTTTGACGAGCCTTCTGTGCCTGCTTTTGTTTTTTGGTTTTCTTGCCCATGTTTGGATCAAGAATGTGAGCTTGGCAAAAGAATGATGGTGGTAAGAAGGCAAAATTGACGTGCAGAGAAATTTGCTTTTTAGCTTTTTTTTTGCTCCAAAACCTCTAAACTGCAATTTCACCCGTGAGTGGAATTTGACTTTGACTTTTGGCTCGCGACGGTCCGCCCGAAACCTCTCTATTCTGTGCTCTTTTCGAAAAACAAAAAAGGCGGTCAGCGAGCGCAGAAGAGAGAGAGCTGCAGCAGCAAATCAGTCACCGTCGCTCTCCTCTGCCGGAGAAGACCGAAGGGCAAAAGTGGCCGAACACCCGCTCACTCTTGTGCTTCTGACTCGTTCCTTGATTCAGACTGAAGATCCATCTGTTGACTCTCGAGTACATAGCCACGATCGGCAATGCTCTTCGGCTTCTAGAACAGCCTCTGCGCTCGACACAGCGAGAGACTCCGAAGCTGCGAGGTGTTGCTTCCGTAAAAAGCGGACTTCACCTCCACCTCTCAGGCCTGCCTGACCTCGGACTTAACAAAACTCGCCTGAAAAAAAAATTCCTCCGAGGCTGCGCTGTCTGGACGAATCACACGCATGCACTTACGCTCCTCCCTCTCGTCATCGGAGACAAGCCGAGCGTTCGAACGAAGCGCAGCAACCTGTTGACTTCATCACACAGTCACGCACGCATGCTCCTTCCGCAGACCATCCTACGTGGCAGCAAGCGAAGCGGCTCAGCATTGCATTCAGCACAACCCTTCTTGACCGCCTACAACCATACCAACCCAGCTGCGCATCGCCACCTTGAACCGCGCAACAAGCCAGTCAAGATAAGCGTCCTTGCTTCCAGGCTCGCCTTCCGATCGAACCGCATAACCCTCGATCAGCTCGCGTTGGGGCGCTCTGCCACCTAAGAAGCGCTGTCTCTTGCCTCTACCTGCAAACACTCTCCACCCTGGACTGCGACCCGCTTGCATGGAGTCTCTACGCTGAGCTTTGCTGCACCTTGCTAAGCTCGCTCGACGCTCACGTAACGAATAAAAGCGTCAGCGCTCGCTGCCACGCTCAACATGGGCAACACGCAGTCTCGTCGCCAGCAGGATGCTGAGCAAGATGTCGTCGGCGACGACGCCTCTTCGTCGCAGCCAGCCGCTTCCTATCGCGGTTCGCAAGCCGGCAACAGCCGCTCGTCGGGCTCAGCCGATACGCTTGCTGGAAATCAGAGTCGCAAGCGACGTCGCGATTCTGCCTCTAACGGCCTCGCCACAGACTCGACCGCCGAACACCACCGGCTTTCCCGCAGACGGCGAGCGTCGCCCCACTCTCTCTCCGCGTCCGCATCCGAATCTGAGCCGCAACAGTCATCAGCAGAAACATCGCATACTGCCATGGACGTGGATGCGGTAGAAGCGCCATCGACACAAACCAGCACGTCAACTGCCGCTCCCGCTCCGCTGTCGGATCTGCAGCAGAGATTCGCCGCTGTTCAGTCGCGAACAGATGCTTCGCCCGTCGTTGAGGGTGGAGCCACGCCTCCTCCGCACCTAGACGCCTTGCGTGACGAGCGAGAGCGTGCTCGACGACAGATTTTCGAGGCCCTCGGTGCCGCACCTTCACCCGCCTCAAACGCTCAGCCTTTCAACGAAAGCACCACGGCGGTTCCAACATCGTCGACTCAAGCCGCTCCTTCCGCAACCACTTCTACGGCCATGCCATCGGACGCGTGGGCATCTGCCACCATCGCCGCCTTGCTCGGGGCTGCTGCAGCAGCTCCAAATGCCAATGCTCCCGACACGGCCAGCCCACATTCCGCAGCACCAGTCACCACTGCTCCAGCATCGACGTCTGCGCCACAGCAGCCACAGCAACAGCGTCCGCAGCCCGCACGACCTCAAGCCTTCCGTGTTCCGCTGCAGCCAGAGATGATCAGTGGCACTTCGATGGTAGTGCAAGGAGCTCTCGTCGCTAGGATTCTTGCCGATCGACCACCTTCGTCCGCATCGTCCGCATCCTCCTCGTCCCAGAACGACGCTGCTGGACCCGCAGCCACGAACGAATTCAGCACAACGCCTCCGCCTCCTGTTGCTCCCTCTGACGCTGCATCCACTGGGTCCGAAAGCGATCCCGGCGCTCCGGGTGCCCCACTCGAGGGCGATACGCTGCGCGGCGCTGTCACGCTCGAGGAGCAAGCCGTCATGCTCAGTCGCATCCTTGGCATCGCAGCTGCAGCCACCGCCGCCTCGTTGCTCAATACTTCCGAGGCTCAGCACGTCGACCCGTCTCTGCTCCAGACCAGCCTGCGCCGTCCTTTCGAGCGCATGAACCAGGCGCCCAACGAACCCAACCAGCGCTGGCTCGCAGACTGGCAACGCAACGGCTCTAATCAACGTCCCTCCTCCAGCAGCTCCGACGCCGAGCCAGTTCGACGCCAAGCTAGCAACCATCCCTTTGCCGGCATGTCACGACATCGCCGAGAGGGGCTCCTGAGACTTGGCCGTCAAATGCAAGAGCACGTCGAAGGCCCTGACAGCCCAGACCCTTGGCGAGACGCGTACGTGGACAACCAGACAAACGACGCGAGTACAGCCACGGAAGCCTCTCGCCCCGCAGTCGCACCCGCCACTCCCGCAGCGGGTGGTGCACCCGCTGGAGACCAGACAACGAGGCAACAGGAAATCATCGCACACCTCTTGAGTGCCGCAGAGCGCGAGGCTGCTTCGCAGAGATTGACGCGTCTCCGATCAGCGGATCAGCCCACGCCTTCAACTGCAGCTGCTCCCAGTGACAGAGCGCGTTCTGCCAGCTTGAGCGCGTCTGGACCCCTCGCCAACACTGCTCAGCAAGACGCGCCTCGTCGCGGTCTGTCTAGGCTCATTCGATCCACCCTCGGATCATTCCTGCACCCCAGCCGTCTCTTGCCTGGCCGCAACGCCCAGTCGAGTGAGAGGCCATCTTCAGGCTCGCGTCAAGAAGGGTGGACGAGCGCGTCGACGGCGCGTAGCGGTTCAGACACTGCGGCTGCACCTTCGTCCGACTTTTCTCTGGGACCCAACGATGTCGCAGGCACGCTTCGACAAGTGCGAAATGGCATTCTGCCCGACGGCGTGCCTGGCAGCTTTGGCAGCTTCCTCAATCATTTGGTCAACGATCTCATGGCGGCGGTACAGCTCATGCAGCCCTCGAACGATGCATCAAACGAACGGGCCGAGGCGCAGACCTCGCAAACGGCCAACTACTTTGAGCACGCCACGCGCAGCGAGAACACATCAGGAGCAGAGGTGCTGGACGGAGAGACTTCTGCTTCTCAGCCACAAGCTCAACCAGCACAGGCGAGTGATTCGCAGCCCAGCTCGGGCGAAGAGAGTCTCGAGACGCAGGCAAGGCGACAGCGCGATTTCCAGAACGGCAACCTCTCGTTTTTCCGACTCTTTCGCTTTGACCCCGTGGCGCCGTCGCAGCTGGTGCCATGCATCGTGGTGGGAGTGCGCAGCCTCAGTGTCATGGAGCGCTTCGGCGACGAGATGAACCCGGCTGGAGCTCAGGGTCCTGGACGAGACTTGAACGGTTCGCGCCAGCAGACTTCGCGACCGACGACGCTTGGATCTGCGATGCCTACAGCTTCGCCGCAACGCCAGCGCGCCCAGCCGGTTGGCGCTCGGGCTTCGGCACTTTCGCAAGGCGAGTCGACGGAAGCGGACGGAGACGAGCTGCCTGCATCGCGATTCATGCTCTTTGTCTCTGGCGGCCGTTATCCGCCGAACCATCCGCTGCTCACGTCGAACCCTGCTACGGCGGGGCGCGACCTGATGATCCTGATGGATCTGTTGAGCACGATGCAAGCCATGCAGCACAAGCCCAGCACGGTGACGCAGGCCGAGATCGACGCAAGCGACCTGCTCAAGGTGAAAGGGTCTGATGTGGCGGCCAAGGTGCGAGACGGCAAGATCACCGAGAACATGGCTGAGCGCTGCCTGGTGTGCCTCGAGGACTGGCAGGACGACGACGACTGCCGCGTGCTTGCTTGTCGACACGCCTTCCACACGACGTGCGTGGATCGCTGGATGACGTCGTCTTCCAACACGTGCCCCATGTGCCGTCGACAGGGTGTCAGCAAGGACGGCCACCAGGCTGGTGCAGAAACGGCCGACTCTCGACGAGCAGCGCAGGCGTGAAGCGGGCAGTGCTGCCGTTTGCTTTGCAAGTCTCGCCTTTCATGAATCGACTTGGCCTCATTTTGTGTCGTCTTGCCCTCGCATCCTCATTGTACTTCTACTGCATTCTCCATCGTTCTCTGCTTCGATCCGTAATCACGCTTTCAGTTTTGCCTTGATCGATCGACGAATGAGTCCAGGTTTGGCTACGACTGAAATAAGAAGACAGACGTTCGACGTCGACAGTGTCAGGCTACAGTGGCTACGTCTGCTTTGTCGAGCCGGCCTGGTTCCACTCGTCTGCGATGGCAGTTCTTAGCGCTCGCAGATCGGAGCCGCGTTCGCCTTGATTCTGCGCTGCCTGGTTCTTTGCGTCTTTGAGGATGTCGGAGGTGGACCTGGTTGCGTTTGATGTTGCTGGTGCTGTCGAGTCTTTGTGTGATGCCGAGGGAATGTGGAACAAGGATCGTTGGGTGGCTTCTGGACCGGCATAGATGCTCTCGGGCAGTGGCTGGTTGGCTAGCCTGCGCCGGAGGAGCTCGGGAAGCGAACGGCCTTCTGGACGCTCGTGGTAGTTGCGCGCGTCATTCTCCCACAGGAAGTAGGCCATCACCCCCGTTGCGAGGCCGAGGATGGGGTCAAAGACTCTGTGACGGGTGCAAGGAAAGAGACGGCGAACAAGGTCAGCTTCACTTGGCTTTGTCGACATGAGCCGTCTAGCTGAGCAGAGTGCGACTCACCTTCCGATCAGATAGGTCGGCATTGTGAAGTGGATGGCTTATCGAGCGCAGGTCGTGAGCTGCAGGTGGTAAGAATGCTCCGTACGAGCAGCGGATAGTTTGTGGACCCTTTCCGACGTTGGGCGGTGTGGAGGACAGATCGGGACCTTGCAGCGTCGATCCTGATTTCGAGACGATCACAAACAAAGCTTGGCTTGTATTCGCGACCTGCAAGGCTACGTCGCCGGCACGTCCTTTTTGAATTGCTTCTCCAAGCCCAATTTGAATTTGGACGATGCAGCGCCTACAAGGCTGCGAATCCCTGAGAGTCGAAATCCGATTTTCTGACTTTCAAGCTTTCGAGTTCGCTCGGATCGAGCTTGTCCAAGCACAGACCAAGCAAAGCGAATGACGAGCACAGTCACACTGTTGAGCTGACCGAACCGCGTTGCCTTTGACTGTCGCAGCAGGCTGTGCAGTTGTGGTGCTTGCAAAGGTCAGCCAGCCAGCGACCCTTTCTTTCCTCGATCTAATTCCATCCTCCCCTCTCAACCCATCTTCTTTCTTTTCTCCTTCCACACCTTGTCTAGACCTTCAACAAAAAGCGTGGCTCCACGCCTTGCTCGTTTCCATCCACTGTCCGACACCGGTCGAACAGATTTCTCACTCACTCGGCTCCCAACTCCGGTTCGTAGCGGAGCTTACTCCTTTCCACTGGTCTTACCTGGAATCCCTCGAATCGTTCTGGCCTGCTCTACGTCTCTTCAGTAGCCGTCGCTTTCGGACGCTGCGCTACATCCTTCGCTCGCCATGTACAACAACATGCAGGGACAAGGCTGGGGTCGCCCGCAGCAGCCCCAAATGACAGGATATCCGCAGCAACAGCAGCAGCAGCAGCAGCCCGGTAGCGGATTCCTTCAGCCCCAGCAGACCGGCTATCCAGGCATGTCGCAGTTTCAACGTCCCATGCAGACAGGTATGCCCTACCACCACCACCACCAGCAGCAGCAGCAGCAGCAGCAGCAGCAAGCTCTCGCTCCTCAGCAGACTGGTATGATGGGCGGCATGGGCATGCAGCAGGTCCGACCTCAACCCACATCCCAATTCCTCTCTCCCGGTCCCACCGGTATGGGTATGGGCATGGGTATGGGAATGGGCATGGGCGGCGGTCTGCAGCCTCAGCCCACAGGATACATGGGCGGTCTGCAGCCTCAGCAGACCGGCTTCATGGGCGGCGCAGGTCTTCAGATGCAGCAGACCGGCCTCATGCCTCAGATGACCGGCATGCCCGTCCGCGATCCACGTATGCAGCTCATGAGCGCTCAATTCTTGCCTGCCTCTCAACCCTTCTCGGGTGCTCCCGTCGCGGGCAACATGAACTTCAGCCAAGCCAGCATGCAACCTTCCAACTTCCAATCGCAAATCCAAAACCTCAGCCAGCAGCAGCAAGGCTCCAAGGAGCCGCGCATCCCATGGGCTCTCACCAAAGAGGAGCGCAAGAGCTACGACGCCATCTTCCGCGCTTGGGACGCTCAAGGCACCGGCTTCATCAACGGAGAGGTCGCCAGAGAAGTCTTTGGCCAGAGTGGTCTCGAGACCGAAAAGCTCATGCAGATCTGGCACCTCGCCGACACGGGCAACCGCGGAAAGCTCAACGTCAACGAGTTCCACGTCGCCATGGGCCTCATCTACCGCGCCTTGAACGGCAACGACGTCCCAGAAACCCTCCCATCCGAGCTCATCCCCCCCTCGGCCAAGGATCTCAACGACTCGGTCGACTTTCTCAAGGACCTGCTCAAAAAGGACACCAACGTCCGCCACAGCACCGGTCTCAACATCCCCGAGGCCGGCTCCAACAGCGGCGCATCCTACGCAAAGGCGCGCTCCTTCCACGAGAACCCCGTCGCGCCCAAGAAGGACGCCACCGCCTACAAGCACGATGACACCGACGTCGCCGCATACAAGAGCAGCAGTCGCCATCTCGACCGCAACACCGTCCGCTACGAAGGCCAGAGCGCCACCGACGATCTCAGCGAGATGAAGCGTCAGCTGGCCAACACCCAAAAGATGCTCGACAAGCAGGGCGCAGAAGACGACGAGGATCGCGAGCTCGAGCGCGAGATGGACGACCTCCGCTACCGCATCCGACGCATTCAGGACGATATCGAGTACTACAATCGACGTGGCGGCCGCGATTCCGCCGACCTGCGTCGTAAGGCGGAGCGCGAACTCATGCACCTCATGCACGAGCGTCTCCCCCAGCTCGAAAAGCGCATCGAAGCCAAGGACAGCCGTCAGCGCGAGCGCGATCTCGGTCACAGCCGCGAGCGCGACCGCCGCAACGACCCTTACAGCCGCTACTCGTCTTCCAGCAGCGACCGTGACCGCCTCCGCGACGACGAGCGAAGCAACAGCCGCTCGGGCTCTACCCTGGGTGATGGCGAGTATCTCCGCGGCACTTTTGACCGTGACAGCGACAGGCGCAGGGACGATGCTGACAGCTACCGACGCAGAGGCGACGACGACCGCGAGACTCCTCGATCTGCAGCGCAGGCGCCCCCTCCTCCGCCGCCAGTCGAGTCCGTCAAGCCCGCTGCTCCTTCGCCTGCTCCCTCGACCCCTGCCGCCTCTTCCGGTCCTCCCAAGAACATGTCTGCTGAGGAGCGCGCCGCTTGGATCCGCTCCGAGGCCCAGCGACGTGTGCAGGAGCGCATGCGCATGCTCGGTGCCGTCGCTCCGGCCGGTCCCACTCCCGTCGACACGAGCGTCGAGGACAGACTCAAAGCTGAGCAGGCCGAGGCCGCTGCCAAGAGTGCCCAGGCCGATCAGGAAGCCGCTGCGCGCGAAGAAGCTCGAAAGGCTCGCCTCGAAGAGCACCGGCTGCAGACCGAAAAGGCCAGCCTGGCCACCGTCAAGCAGGAGATCAAACAAGCCGAGAAGGGCAACAACCCTCCTCCGGCTCCCGTCGTCCAGGCAGCCAAGGAAGAGATCGACGATCAAGAGGACATGATCCGACGTCGTGAAGAGGTGCTTGCCAAGGAGAAGGCAGAGCGAGAGGCGCGTCTCAAGAGGCTCGAAGAGCAGGAGGAAGAAGCACGCAAGCAGGAAGAGGCGTTCAAGGAGCGTCAAAACATGTTCAACAGCGGCACCAAATCGGCTTCGTCCGCTCTGCCCGCACCTTCGCGAAAGTCGGGCAAGTCGGCTGCTCCACCGCCGCCTCCTCCGTTGCGAGCGCGTGCTGCTCCAGCTCCTGCTGCCGCGCCAGCACCGCCTGCGACGCTCGCCCCTCCAGAGGCACCTCCTGCCCCTGCTCAGCCCAGCCCGACCCCCAGCACGGGCTCTAGCACCAATCCTTTCCACAGGATGCAGCAAGGCACAGGCGGCGCCGCTGCTAGCCCTTCGTCAGCTGCACCCGCAGCGCCCGCAGCGCCCGCAGCGCCCGCAGCCTCGACCCCAGGTGGAGGCACCAACCCGTTCTTCCGTCCCCAGCAACCCGCTGCAGACTCGAGTCTTCCACTCGCCACCCGCGCTACTCCTCCCGTCTCTGCTCAGCCCACTGGCGCCACCCCCACGTCGGCTTCGCGCGCCATCCACACAGCGCCCAAGCACGACGATGACGACTGGGGAGACTCGGACAAGGACGAGGACGAAGACGAGGCGGACGGTCCCGGCTCCAGCACTCGTGCCACGCGTCAGAACCTCGCTCAGGCCTTGTTCAGCAACTTGATCCCCAGCAGCGGCCGATCGACGCCTCCTGCCTCTGCACCCAGTGCACCAGCTCCTCCTCCCGCGCCGCCTGCAGCTCCAGCCGCTCCACCGGCACCTGCTGCCCCGGCAGCTCTGGCCGCGCCCGTCATCAAGCCAGCAGCCGGTCCCGTCGATCGTGGTGCGTTGCTCGGACAGATCCAGGGCGGCCTCAGGCTCAAAAAGGCACAGACCAACGATCGATCCAAAGCGCTTGTGACCGGCAGCGTCATCGGAGATGCTTCGCCACCTGTGCAACAGTACGTTCCGCCGCCTAGCCCGCCAGCGGCTCCAGTAGCATCGTCTGCTGTTGCCGAGCGATTCGTGGATGCAGGTGCTGACGGAAGTGCACCCCCGCCTCCCCCTCCTGCGCCCCCCGCGCCACCTGCTCCTAGCATGCCCGGCTCGTTTGACAGCGTTGGAGACTTTGGCAGCAGCAACCCGAACCGACAAAGCGTCGACTGGGCCAACAGCCTCGCCAACGACCAGGCCAACACCAAAGCTGCATTCGCTCCCGACGAGCCGTCTGTCCGCGAGGAGGCGGAAGAGGATAGCCCAGACGAGAATGAAGGACCCGAAGACCTCGATGCCACTCGCAAGCCTGGCAACGGACACGCCACGGCTGGTCAGGACCAAGTCGACGGCTTTGACCTCTCGCACACGGTGCGCGTCCGCACGCTGTACACCTACGCCGGTCAGCGCGACGAGGACCTCAGCTTTGAAGAGAACGATATCTTGTCCGCACACCCGCCCAAGGATGCTGACAGTGCTTGGTGGTACGGCTCGCTCGCGAGTGGCTCCAAGAAAGGATTCTTCCCGCGCTCCTACGTGGAGCCGATCGACAAGCGTAAGTGAAAGTGAACGACGTGCCATTGCGGCATTGAAATGTGAGAATTCATTCGTGGCTAACGCTTTCTCTTTCTCTCTCTTTCCGTGAATTTGATTTTTTTGACTCTTTGCAGCGACCAAGGCAAAAGCGCTCTACGACTACTCGGGAGCTTCCGCAGAGGAAGCCAGCTTTGTCGAGGGCGACACACTGCTCGTCGTCGACCAGGAGGATGCCAACTGGTGGCGAGTCGACGTGGGCGGACCCAAGATCCTCGTCGCTCCCGCTACGTACTTGGAGCTCTCTGGTTAGTGTTGAACGACCTTGCTTTCGGTCTCTGGCTCCTGTCCCCTTGTTCCTCCGATTTCGGCTCAGTCAAACGCCCTCACCCAACATGTGTGCCCAGGGTCAAAACCTCCAATAGAATCTCGTACTGTCTCGTCATCGCCTCGTGTCCTTTCTCGCCTCGTTATCTGACCAGGCCGAAAGGCCGAGAGCAAGGGCGGGCCAGGTGGGGGGTTTCCAATGTGATCCTGGGCCCCCTGCCTCGTCCTGACCCGAAGCTCTCTATGGCAAAGAGTGTTGCGGGTCGTGCGCATGTGCAGGTGGTTAAGACATGTTTGCGGTGAGCGGTCTAGAGACGTGGGGCAAAGGCCTCCGGAGCAGAGCTTACTGTCGTTGAGGAGAGTGAGCAGACAATATTGATCGGACAGCACACTGAGACACTTGCTCCTCTCTTTGTTTTGCCGTTATCCAGGGTCAGTGTCGCCACCACAAGCAGCATCGGCACCGCTCCATCCCCACGACGACAGCGACGGCGGCTCGGACGTCATGGTTCGTCTTCAATCGCAAGACTCTTCCGCCGAGAACCAAAGCAAGAGCGTGCCCAAGAGCGCCGATTGGGTCATGGTCGACGAAGAATCGCGCAGCCTAGCTTCGTCCACCATCCACGTTCCACCTCCCATCCCCGCCACCGCCGAAACGGATGCGGACGAAGAGGCGCAACTGACAGCAGCGCTCGAAGCGTCGCAAAAGGACCACAGGCTGCGAGAGGTCGACCGGATGCGCGAAGACCGACAGCTGCAAAAGGCGATCGAAGCGTCCAAGATGGAGGCGGTCGCGTACGCGTTCGGCTCGATGGATGTGAAAGGGCAACCGACGGGGGTGAGCGAGGTGGAGGAATCGGAGGACAGCGATTCTACCACTGGCTGGACTTCCAGCGAGGACGACGACGATGACGACGACGAGACGGCTGCAACGACGGCAGCAGAGGAAGACGTGACGCCTCATACGGATGCAGAGATCCGTCAGCATACCATCGAGAGGCTGCGCGTGCTCGAAGCAGCTGGAGTGCTCGTCAAGGCAGATGATTCGACACAGAATCAGGGTGTTCCGGATGAGTCAGGCGATCGATCTACGGCTATCGAGCCGAGCCAGTCATCCAAGCCCGCCCGTCGCCCACCTCCGCCACCAGGTCAAAAGAGACACAAAAACATCGACGAGCTCGTCATGCTTTCGCGCTCTCGTACCAACAAGCGACCTCCCAAGCCCGAAGAGCCTCAGCGTCGCAAGCCGCCCCATCGTCCGCGAAAGCAGCCCAGTCGCGACCTTCCGCCTGTGCCCATCGATGGTGCTGCTCCGCCCGCACACGTCGACGCCGTGCCAGAAGATCGCACAGAAGACGCGTACGACCGCTACCTCAAGCTCACCAAGGAGGTTTCGCTGCAGCCGATCCTGCCTGCCACGGCCAGTGCGTCCGCGTCGGCCAAGAACGCTGCTGCCATCCCTCCGTCTTCGCCGCCTCCGTTCGGCACTGGCTCGCCGGCCAGACCGAGCTCTGCTGCTGGGGAGTCGTCGTCGCGCACCTCGGGCTTCATGGCCACCATCAAGTCCATGTCGCATCGCAGTGCTTGGACGGGCTCGTCCGCTCAGCCTGCACGAGCGGAGTCGGGTATTGGAGGCAGGATCGTCAGCGGCCCCATCGCTATGGGCTCCGCTAGCCCTTCTATCGGAGGCCTTCTTCAGCCCGCGTCCATCTCTGAACCGCACGCTGCTGGCGGTGAAGCGTCCGAGGCATCTGACGCTCCGGCGGCGGCGGCTGCACGCGTGGGTGCCACGTCGTGGTCGAGTCTCGTTGGCCCTGAGCTGCTCGCTGGCCTGTCCGACCTGGAGCGCAAGAGGCAAGAGGCGATCTTTGAGCTCATCTCGACCGAGACGGCGCACGTGCGCGATCTGCAGAACATCGTCGAGGTCTTCTTCAACTCGATGCAGAGCATGCTGTCCGACAAGGCCAGCACGGTCATCTTTGCCAACATCGAAAGCGTGCTCTTTGCCGCCGTCACGTACCTCTCGGACCTCGAAGCGCGCCAGAAGGAGGACCGGCTGTTCATCACTGCCATCGGCGACGTGCTCGAGCGCCACATGCCCGCCATGAGCGTCTACCTGCCGTACTGCGTCAACCAGCAGAGTGCGAGCGAGATCCTCGAGGCCGAGCGCAGGCGCGATACACGCGTGGACATCCATCTGCTCAACCTGCGCACCAACCATCCGGCGGCACGCGGGCTCGATCTGAGCCACTTCCTGCTCGTGCCCATGCAGCGCCTGACGCGGTATCCGCTGCTGCTGGCGCAGATCCTGCGGTACACGCCCGAGGACCATGTGGACCATGCGCGCGTCAAGGCGGCCAAGGAGACGGCCGAGGGCATCTTGGCCAAGACGAACGAGGCGATCCGCGAGCACGACGACGCCGCGGCACTCGCCAAGCTCTCTGAGAATCTGTGGCTCGGCGAAGAGGCGCGGCTGGACCTCACCAAGCCGTTTGTCGACCCTGCCCACCCGGATGTCAAGCGTCATCGCCGTATGCTGCGCGACGAGCTCGTGGCCAAATCCAAGTCGGGCCGAAAGCTGAGGTTGGTGCTCACCACCGATTTGCTGCTCGTGCTGCACGCTCAGGACAACAGTCTCTACAGGATGCCGATTCCTGTCAACGAGGTCAAGGCGCAGGAGGCGAAGGGCAAAGGCAAGGCCGGGAAGCATGCGGATGCGTTCAACGTGGTGCACGAGCTGCCGGGCATGCAGGCGGACACGCTCAAGCTGAGGGCCGCCAACGCGAGGAACGCCCAGGCGTGGATAAGGGTTGTCAATGCTGCTCGTGCGGATGTCGGCAGTGCGAAAGTGTAGTCGTGGGTACTGGCGTGCAATGTGATCCATCAGTGTTCGAATCTTTGCGCGTGATTTGGAGATCTCGCTCTGCGTTGAGGATTGTAGATGAGCTCTGTTGTTGCGATTGCTTGTTGCTCTTCGTGTTTGAGCTTTGTGCATTCAAGCGCTGTGTCGTGACAGGCAGCTGTTTCGACTTCGCAAAGATCAGACTAGAAGACACCACGAGATGAGACCAAGAAAGTAGATTGACGACTCACGACACAGAGACTCGTGCTTGACTCGTCCTGGCAGCTCCGAAACGAAGCGGATGACTTCGCTTGTGCGGAAGCCGGTGAGATCCGCTTTCGACAAACCCCTTCAATCGAATCGCCTTGCCTTTCCGTTGTCCTGCCATGTCGACGACTCTCAGTAACACATCGTTTGTGGCACACATTTGATGCACTCTCCCGTTTCTTCCGTTTGTGTGCGGAGGCAGGTGTCCACAAACTGTTTGTCGATGCCGCAGTCTGTTGTCGCACTTTCATCACTTGATCTCGCATCCACGAGATGCAGGACACTCACAGGAGTCGCATCGTGCAATGAGAGCTCAGCTCGGACAAACACACATTCGCTTTGTGAAAGGAAACATTGTGCAGTAGAAAGGAATATGCAGGGCAATGCCTGCCCACCCAAACCAGTGTGAAACTGAACCATCCACCCTCTGTGCCTGTGATGATATGCAAGTTGACCAAAGATACTGTCGTATGAGATCTTTTTTTGCTCTTTTATGCTGTCAGGAAGAGGCTATGTGAGTCAGTGTGGTATCTTAACAAATACAAGGACGATAGAAAGCACTTATTGTTCAGTTTTTTTGTGAATTTGATTAGTCTTTTTCTGAGTTGGGAGTCAAGACAATGGTGGGAATTGCTAGCAGCAGACACTTGTCAATGTTGCACTGCCCTCAGTTGAGTTTGTGGACAAGGACAAAGTGGTGATGGCAGTTGGGGCTGCTCACAAGGCCCTGGTTGACTTGGCACTGTCAGCTTCAAGCCAATGCAACAGATGTCAACTCACTTCATCTGCATGACCACCTCAAGGATTGGTGTGCGCTGATCCGCTGGGGGAACGCCCTCATCGACAACATGTGGGCTTGCCGTCACGCCACACCCACACCTCCGCCTCATCACCCCACCCGTTGCGTCCTCGACAACACTTGTCACCTCGGCCCATCCGCCCCGCTCATCCCGCTCGCGCGCAACTTGCCAACCTCACTGACCAACTCACACCACCGACTCGCTTCCTGTCGTGGCACCTGAGCACGAACAGAGGCAAGCGCATGTTGTCATGAATCGTTGAATGCCATGGTTCCATCGGGGAGATCGGGTAGCGACCCCCCAAGACTGTGGCATTCGCCTCCGGACATGAAGTCAAGTACGAAGACCCTCCGGGCCATTCGGCCTTCTGGACTTCATTGATTGTATTTTACTCTACTCACACTGTAGGTGGAATCCTAAGACCTTTGGACCGTATTACACCCTCGCTCCCGCTAGCGACATACCATGCCACTGCGCCCGGTAAACAGCCTCTGGCCTCTGCTCATACTCTCTGAGCCCGTTGAGGTCTCCAGACCCCAGGGGCATAACACATGTCTTTCATCGCCATTATCGTTCACAGCCCGCTCTCCACGGACAAGGCAAAGGAAGTCCGATTGCGCTTCATGCGTTGGGAGTCGACCTACATGATCATCCGCAAGGGTAGTTCGCTGTACAACGACAGCCTCTTCGGCAAGATGTGCGCGGAGGGCAACATGGTGATCGTGCGCAACATCACTTGCAGAAAGGGGCTCGGCGACGAGGACTGTGTCCTCTTCGACAACATCTCCAGCATCGAGAGGCTCACGATCTCGGCAAACGTGTCAGCGCAGAGACCAGCGGGCGGGGTGGCTGACCGCGAGCGACACTTACCGACCGAGACCGACTCAGTGTAAGCGAGAGGCGACCACTCGAGAGGTGGTCGCTAGCCCCACGACCTCGGTCGCGACCCCGGCTTGCCCCCTCCGCTAGTTCCTTGTCGCATGCATTACTTAGTTTGCTGAATAGCACTCAGTATCACACTGTGGCCCTCGCGACTGCACCCGTCGCGCAACGACTTGATCCGACCGGTCTCTGCTCCCGACCACCCAGCCGGCCGTAGCCGACCAACGGTTTCCAGACCCTAGGGCCTTAACAAAACGCATGCTACGAGCGGAACAAGCGGCTCGACGACGCGGTGCAGCGGGCGCAGGTGGCGGCCTGCAATCTCGACGACGACGACATCGAGTCAACCAGGGCTTCGTCGATGGCCCCATCCGCAATCTCGACTACGTCCTCATCCTCCGAGTTGACTCACCGCAGCGCAGCATCGACGGCGACCGTCTGCCGTTGATGATATCAGCTTCAGCTTCAAGATCCCTGCTTCCTCAAGAAAACCATAAAACCCGACAAAAAAGTTTAAAAAGTAAGTACCCTCGCACATCTTCATCTTCGCCGTAGCACTGACTGACGTTGCTCCTCTGTCCGACAGTGTAAAAGACCAAAAAAAGTTCCCATAGGACATTGGCTTCGTTCGATTCGCATCACATCATCACAGGTACAACGGGTGGGCGGGTAACATTCACACGGGTTCGGGTGGGCGGGTATCACATATAGTCGTTCGTTAGTCCAGTACATTCTTTAACATGACAAGTGTTTGTGTACAGCGGCAAGAGGCAGGCAAAGAGTGGATTGCATTGCTTATTCTTTGGTAGCAAGAAGATCCAAAGAGAAGAGTTGCGTTGCTGTCACGGAAGGTAGGGTGTGCGGGTCGTAACATCGAAGCAGTTTGTTCGCAGCACTTTGTCCTTGTTGGTCTTGTTTGTGTCGTAGCGATGCGTGCAGTCAGTTGTGGTGAATCGACTCTTGCTGCACACACAGACAGATTCCCTCGAATCGTTGCGGATGACCTTGCTCGTGCGGACGTGGGAAGCTGTTCTTCAGATAGCTTTCGATTTCCGTTGTTCTTCGATGTCGACCAGCTCATTGACATGTCGCTTGTGCGCTGTCTCGTTTGTCTGACAATTCAAGCCTTCTCCAAATTAGCTCGTCGTAGTCTGGTCGCACGGTCTGCCGCCGCCCGTTGTGGCAATGCGATCGCTTTGTCTCACGCCGACGAGATGTAGGATCGCTACAGCGCACATTCTGATGAGATCTCGGCTCGAACACTCACACACGCATGATGAGAGGACTGCGAAGTGGCTTGTCATTCGTTGCATCAGCTCGAAGCCGATGATGCTGCGGCTCTTGCGCTGGGGTTTGTCTGTGTGCCCGCACGAAAAGGGGAGGGGTCGAATTGGTTAGCAAGCATGGACATTTGCGAAAGCGATTCGAGCCCACTTACCCTGGAAGTGGGTGCGTGCCATAGTTGCAGCGGACCAAGCAGCGTGTGAGCGTATGAGAAGCGTTCGTCTTGATGAGTGTATGGGTCTGCGGAGGTGCAGACGTCGAGGTCGGCCAAGTACGCTGCAGTTCGCGCTAGCAACGAAGATCAATGCTACGGCACCACGCTGCCTTCGCCTGTCAGCTGCCTGTGTCTTGCACTTGCTGCACACCTAGGAAGAGGAAGTGCCAGCTTGGTCAGCCCGACGTTGGTCCACCCGCTCTTGTCGGCAAGAGAAGCCTCCGCAATGTAGAAGCCGAACACGCTGCTTTGGCCTGGATCGCAAGTAGTCCACTGGCTTTCGCTTGAACGGTGCTTGACCCTGATGCAACTGCATCTTTTCTTGTGGCATCGGCGGCAGATTTCCCGCAATCACATTCGCCATTGTGAAAGCCGAGCAAGGGTCAGAGCCATCGACAGCGAGCCGCTGAACTAGGACAAGAAGGTCACGATCCTCGATCCTCTTGTCGAACGCAGCCCCAGCGGCGAATCCAGCGAGCCGAAGCCCACCAGCGGCCGTGGAAAGCATTGTTGCCGCCACACACAGCGCACAGCATCTGGCGCCGACTGTATCCAGAGTGTCAGCCCGACCTTCCAGCCGAATGACATGACGCTCATACGGGGCGCCTCGCGGCGGCTCATTACCCTTCTGCTTCGATTCCGCTCCAACGTTCTGCCGCTAGCGTCGTGGCGACCTGCAGACCGCAAGGCGTGCATCTGTGGAGCAGCGATCCAGGACCGAGAGCATATCCTCCTGCGCTGCTCCAGAACCAAGGACGAGCGAGCCCGCGTCCTGGCGTGCCCACCGCCGAGCGAGCGAACGTCGTTGTCCTCCATCCTTCAAGGCGGACACTTTGCAGATGAGGAACGCCGCTCGATGTACCTCGAGCGGCTCGAACGATTCCTGCAGAAGGCGTATGACTCGATCACGGAGACGAACCTCAACAACGGCACATACGGTGAGAGACGTCGGTTCAGGTTGGCAGCGGTGTCCAACGCGTCGCCGAGTGAGACTTGTCAACCCATCACCCTCACCAGCACCGACAAGGCGACCATGCGGTCCTCTGGTGCACCGGTCCCCACTCTCATTCTGCCACCGATCGCGGGTCCTTCGACGTCCCGTGCGGCGGGCATCACGATGACGCCGATGGAGCCGATTGCACGGAATAAACGCGCCGCGGCTTCCATTGGCATCCTGCCACCTATCGCAAACGGCTCAACCGCAGTCACGACGGCTCCTATCGTCGGTCTGCATCGCGCACCAGGCGGCGCAGCGTCAACGCCGAGTGTTCCATGCGCCAGTCGACCGACAGTCGAATGTTCGCCATCGACAACATCATCCGGTGCCGCGCCGGTTCCGTCGACGCGATCCCAAGTGTCACAGCCACTGGTCGATGTTGACAACACGTCGATTACGAGGCATGCGGACAGCTCCTCCTCCTCCATCGAGTACCTCGGTTCCAATATGGCAGCCGATCCCATCGCGCCTCCAGACGTCTTGCAGTCGCTCAGCGACCTGTCTGTCTCCCTCGAGTGGGACTTTGCGCAGTCGGTCGACCCAGCCGAAGACGCTACGTTCTCTTTCATCGGTACCAGAAATCGATGGGATTGCAAGTCCCGCGGGCCCGTCGACGTGCGGCGCTCGCGTGGGAGTGGTGGTGCAGAATGCAGCCCACACGGCGAAATGAAGCGGCCGCGGGATCAACGACCTCTTGTCTGTGCGTCGTGGAATGAAAGCGTGACCTGTTCACATCACAAAGGTCGAGCTTCACTTGTCACTCACAGCAAGACCCAACGTAGACCGCAACGCAGCGCGAATTCTTGACAGCATGTCCGAGCCAGCACGGAACGAGTCACTCGCGAGCATGCCAACCGACGAACAAACACCGCTTGACGAAACGACAGATCACACCGAGCCGTTCGATATCGACCTGGTCATCACCAACATCCCGCGCGGCTTCAGCACGCTCGACATGGACGGCCTGGACAACGCAGGCCCAGGACTCGACAACAGGATCTCGCTGCCGCGCCCGGACAAGGGCACATACGGGATGGGTCTGCTCGTGCCTCGCATCGACATGCTCATCCTCAGCAGGGCGCTCGCGCTGCAAGACGCACACCCCGGCCTGCGACTCTTCACAATCCGCAGCGACAGCTGGTGGGACACGGCCGAGGACGACTTTTCCGTGGCGAACATCATGCTTTCGGTGCGCGAGGGTGATGAGCTGCTGCCGCCCTCGCGAGTCGAGAAGGGATCGTGTGTCGAAGCGGAGACAGAGGCGCAGACAAAGGAGAAGTAACGGCTTGCGGGATCTCACGCCGACAATGCAAGGGACGACAAGACGAGTCGAGTTCGCACCACAAACGCTTGGCAGTCAATTCCGAGCAACGTCGGAAGCCAGGTCGTCCAGCGACTCCCGCATGACACCGGAGCGTGAGGAGCCAAGCTCGCCAACAAACCAATTCAGTGCTCGCATCGAATGACGATGTAAACGAGTCGTCCACACACTTGGCAGCGACGAAACGCCATGCCATTTTAACGTCGAGCTCTTGCACGCGTTGTTTGACGTGAACTCGGATTGCGGGAGAGAGAGAAAAAAAAGCCGTTGCGGGCCGTTCCGCAAACCTCACGCGTCTCACACACGGCATCACAAACCAAAAAAACGTAGCTGTGTCAAGTGCCACCCGAAGGTAGACTGATGAGATTTTGGACCATGACAAGGCGTGGTGAAACCCGTAACAAGACGTAAGAAGAATACAATGCAGAAGCTAAAGACAAAACAAAAGTGTGGAAGCGTGCACTCCCGAGTGGTATATATTGTGCGAAAGAGTTTAGGAGATGAAGTTCCAGACCTTGCCAGCGACGGTGGTCGGCTTCTCCTCGGGCACCTCTGCCTCGATGATCTCGCGCAGACCGGTGGTGAGGTCGACCTCGCTCGAGGGGATGTGCGCGCCGTTGTTGCGGTTGTAGAACCAGTTGCCGGCGTAGAGGATGATGAAGAAGGGGATGGGGATGTAGTTGGTGATAAAGTCGCTGGTGGACCAGTTGCCGTTGAGGAAGACGGACCAGCCGCTGAAGAGCATCACGATGAACGTGGTGTAGACCGTCCACCAACCGCAGAAGGGCTGGAGCCAGGCCTGGTAAGGGAGCACGTCGCGCGACATGCCCTGCACCGCCATGGCCTTGTGGAAGCGCAGGTACATGACACCAATGCAGAACCAGGTGACCATACCGGCGATCGAGGTCATGTTGGCAAAGTAGCCGAACACCGTGCTGGCACCGTCACGCACCGACATGTACGAGAGGAACGAGAAGAGGATGGAGACGGCCACGGCGTAGTAAGGAAGACCGCTCTTGGTAGTGCGGGCAAAGATACGAGGAGCCGATCCACCGATAGCGAGCGAGTAGAGCGCACGGCTCGAGGTGAACAGATCCGAAGAAGCGGCGGAAACTGCACTCGTAACGAGGGCAGCGTTGACCAGACTTGGCAATACTCGGATACCAGCATTGCGGATCGCCACAACGAATGGCGAGCGGGCGGCAGTCTTCTTGCCCTTGGTAAGCTCGGGGGCGTTGGAGGCGCAGACGAGGCCGATCATGAAGGTGCCGAGGAAGTAGAAGAGGCAGATACGGATCCAGACCTTGCGGATGGCGCTGGGGACGGACTTGCGGGGATTCTTGGCCTCGGCAGCGGCTACTGCCACAATTTCTGTGCCAATGAACGAAAAAGCAGCATTGATGAGCACAGAAAAGAACCCAAGGAAGCGACCGAGGGATCCCGAGATGCCGTTGTACTGGTTGAAGGGGCCGGGGTTCTTCCAGTAGCGGAAGCCGAGACGGCCCTGCTTGCCGACGCCGAGGTCGATGCAGATGGAGAGGATGATGAGGCCGACGATGGTGATGATCTTGATCGAGGCGAACCAGAACTCGGCCTCACCGTAGGCGCGGGTACCGAGCAAGTTGATGGCGACGACGAGGACGAGGAAGATCGAGATCCAGATGGCGGGGTTGAGGTCGGACCAGTACGACATGAGGACGGCGGCGGCGGAAAGCTCGGCAGGGAGGACGATGACCCAGTTGTACCAGTAGTTCCATCCCATGGCGAACGAGAGGGGCTTGCCGACGAAGCGCTCGGCGAGCTTGATGTGGGCGCCGGGAACGGGGAGGTACGAGATCATCTCACCGAGACACATCATCATGGCGTAACAGACGGAGCCCATGACAAGGTAACCCAAGAAGAGACCGAGCGGACCGGCGTTGTGGAGCGACGAGGCGGTACCGAGGAAGAGACCTGTACCGATGACACCACCGATCGAGATCATGGCCATGTGACGGGGCAGGAGCGAATGCTTGAGCTCCTCGCCCTTGCGCTGGTCAAAGGCGTTGGCGCCGGAGCCGACACCATCCTCGAGGGTGGCGACGACGTCGCCCTGGTAGGAGCCGGACTTCTCCTTCTCCTCGTGAGAGTAGGGCGAGGACATGTTGTGTGTGAAGGAGGAGGATAAGAATCTAGGGGGTGGTTGATGGGGGTGAAAAAGGGTAGGGAGATCCGAGATGGGATCGACTTTATAACTTCGTGAGAGGTGGGTTGAAGGGGAAGGGTCGGTCGGCGGCGGCGGCGTCGAAACAGGCACGAGGAGGCCTGAGCTGAGAGGAGGAAGGAAGAAGGACTGTCGAGGAGGTGCAGCTCAGAGAAGACGGCGCGAGAAGAGGGCGAGTGGGACCAGACCCGAGGCGAGGCGAGGAGAAGCAGCCCACGCACGTCCAGGCAGTATCTCGCATGCTGAACACGGGGACCGGATCACTAGCCAATGAGAAGAGGGCAAAGGCGAAGTCGAGGGTGGTGGCCAGATCGAGTGAGTGGCTGGCTAAGGGGACAATGATAGCAAAGTGCCCACACGCAGATACACACACAATCAGCCAGCGCAAGGAGGGCACGCGAAATGTGGGGTTCACGCCAGCTGCTTATCGGACAGGCACATGAGCGCTCGTTTCGTAAAAACGAGTTGGCTATCTTGCGCGGACGAACGAACGAACGAACGAACGAACGAACGAGCGGGAAGCAGGGTTGCCACTAGGCGAGCGAGCGTGCGGGTCTGGACATCCACGAGGGGAGCGTCGAGGCACACGACGGACGCGAGGCGAGCAGAGGCGAGGCGAGGCGAGGCGTTGGCAAGGCGAAAAAGCGACAGGCGATTCAGCGGAATGCCGAACAATGGATGGCCCACCGTCGAGAGCGTATCAAAAGCGCGACGAAGCCGTGGACGCAACTGACTGCAGCTTCACTGGACGAGCGTCGCGAGAGAGTGGCCGAGTGGCTGAGTCGAGACTGAGTAGAGAAAGCGGCGGTACGAAAGCTGACACCGCTGATTGACAAGTTCGCGTGGGCCCTCGCTTCTAGCGCTGAGAGGGTGCGCCTCTCTCAAAAAAAATCCGACCGCAGGTTGGCCAACACCGTTCAAGTGCCCCAAACTGGAATTTCAAAAAATAATGCACGACAGAGAAAGGCACCAGACGAGTGTCGCTGCCAGGATAAGGCCCGGAGTGAGGTCGGAGTTCCAGTGACAGAACGCGAACCTGCGAGTCGAGGCGGCGCTACAAGACGCAGAGGCAGACGCACCCTCAACGGCGATACCGCCGCCAATCAGAACAGTCGCCCGCTAACCCCATTCCGGTCAGATAACCAACCAATGGCCTGGCTTGTCAAGAAGTCCAATTCGACGCCTGCTTTCATCTTCCTCTCCTCCGCAAAGTGGCGACTGCTCGTTCACCTTTCATTTTAGAGAAAGAAAGGCGAGCAGAGTGGGACAATGAGACAGAGAGAGAGGCTGCTCACCTTCATACAGCAACGGTGGTTCTCAAGTGGGTGTGCACATTGAATTGGTCAAGAATGGCATGATCGGCTCGTCCCATTGGCCAGCTGCAAGGTCGCGCTGACCACGGGCAGACAAATTGCAGTTGCCACCAAGAGCTCTGATTGGCTCGCTGCAGCAATGGCAGACCAGTTCCGGACAGGCGGCCATTGTATCTGATCACGTCAGGTGCACTTTCATGCGGCCGTGCGATGCGGCCGTGGTGGTCCAATCACACGTCGTGTTGAGAAGAAGCGTCTCGGGGCTCTCCTCGATCGACCGACGACTTTGCAGCACGCACCACCCATTGTCACGCGAGCTTATCGTTCAAGGACAGGTGGGACAATGGCTGGTGTGGGTCGGCCCGGACCGTGGGTCTTTGCGAGCAAGTTTGGCATTCGGAACGATCAGAACGGGCGGAGAGACGGAGAAACAAGAAGCAGACAGAAGGCCGTGCAACACTTTACGCAGCGCCAATCAGCGTCGGTTCCTGTCCGCACGGAGGCTCAAATGGTCGAGACCCAGCCTTGACAACGCAGTCGGCGGGCAGAGGACGAAGCGCTGGTTGGTCCAACGAGATGGCAGCAAGAAGGAGTGGCATGTCACTCGCTGACAGAGAGTCAGTCGATCCAACGGAATTCGCCAACTTGGTTACCTGCGGAGACGTCAAAGCTGGGCCTTCTCCGGCGGCGGTGTTTGAATTCTAGAATTTCTCGTGAGACCGCCGCTCTGTCGCAGAGACCGCGAGACCAGATTTGGCGCGTCTGCACAATTTGACACAGCAACTTTTCCCCTCTAAGCGAGAGTTAGGCCGCGGACGAATCGATTTCTCTCAGCGATAATGCAATACTCGTCTTCTGCCTTCCTCTCTTGACGAAGCCCGAAAGCGCCCGGTGACCCACTCGTGATATGCATTCTGCACACAGACTAGCAAGGCGTGATCTCGGCTCCAGAGCGAATGCGCTTGCGAGCAGACACGGAGTTTTGCCGAAAGCCACCAGCACAGTGTCACTGAGCGAATCAGGGACTTCCACTGCCTCAGCGACGTCTTGCGCCACCAAAATCCAGCCGTCACGCACCGAAGTTGCTCCACCCATTGTCCGCGTTGACCCACGGCTCAAGTTCTGTCGAGGTGCCACTCGCCGCAGTCCGTCCATTGTCCACGCCCACGATTGCAAAGTTTCCTTGATCGGATTGTCATCCACCCGAACCCACTCTCAATAATACTGATGAAGAGATAAGCTCGCATCGGATCGAGTGGGTGACGTTGTCTGTGGGAACGCCGCAAATGACAAGAAGATGCGGAGGTCCAGCTCGGTTTGGTCGCTCTCGTTCGCTTAGCAAAGCGCTGGAAGAAGGTGTGCCCATGTGACGCTTTGCAGCGAAGCTTGTACCGTGAGAGGAGCGTTTGCCGGTCCGCCACGACCGCACAGCCAACGGCAATCGGGGCATGCATTGCTGACCTCTCTTTGCGCTTCATCGCATTGACCCGCCGTGTTTCGCCCTTAGCCCAGTCACGGATGCACGGATCACGACCGCACACCCGGCGCACGTCAGGCGCACATGCAACAATGTGGCTGGGAACTCGCCTCGACCATGACGTTGCCTTTCTTCCTCTTGTCTTGCGACGGGCGACCGGAGCCGAATCGTAACTTTCCCATCGGTCGCCGTCAACGCAAGCCACAATCAGAAGAAGATGCGACCCCATCTCAACGGTCGGATCAGCACAGACGATCGAAGCGGAGCCATCTGTTGCAAGTGGTTTTGCTGGAAATCGAAACTTTGCCGCTTCCCCGCGTTTGAGATTGATGGTCCGACGACCGATAAACCCATCATATCCTTGCTGCTTCGCAGCGCCCACGTTGGGATAAGCCACGACGCCACGCCCCTTGAGTCAGATGATCTCGCCATACGCATTTGATTCGCCCACCCCGCTATCACTCGACAGCCACCCACGTTGACGCCGCTGGCGATAGGGATATCGGTTCGCTTCGGGATTGGCGGATACGCTTCACACACGCAGGAGCTGTGATAGATGGTTGCTGTACGTGTGATGGAGATTATGCAGCGTGTGACCGTGCAGAAGCAGCATACTACCGAAGGCCGATGTCACTGGGGAGGTGGAACGCCCCCGTTTTTTGAGATCCCGCACACAAGCAGGTTTCTTCCAAGTGATCTTCGCTTGGTTGCAGTCTCAGTTTGAAAGCCAGCCCCGCTGCAGCAGCCAAAGCCGAGTCGTGGTGTTGAGCGTTCCTAGAACTTGATCAGATGATTGCTAGCGTGACATGGGGCGCATCCCAAACATGCTCGATCGTGAGCTGCTTGTAAGAACGGATCGATTCGGGAAGGGTAGCGGAAAGGTCAGGCTTCGCAATGCAAGGTCACGAGCTAAGCTCACGAGCAAGATCAGGGGCGAGATCTCCAGAGCAATTCAGATCTTCCGATTCGCGTGGGCGGCCCGGGGTTTGAAGAGAGGTTTAACAGTCGAGAGCACATTTTGAGAGTCTAACAGAAAAGAAAAAATTCGTCGGTCACCTGATCTTCAAAGCTCGGCCGAGCTTGCAAAAATCGATTTTGTTAGGTCTTCCGAATTTGGTCTGAGAAATTCTCGTTTTCGATCCTTCCTCCGCGTCGTTTCGTCCCAAGAATCCATGCCAAAGCCAGCAATCTCTACCTCCTCTCCTCCTCCATCCCTCAAGACCATCATCACCTCTTCGACCGATCCACCCATCAACATGCCCGCCGCCGCCAAGCCCGCCGCCACCAAGGCCACCGCTGCCAAGAAGGCCGCCCTCAAGGGCACCTCGGGCTCCAAGGTGCGCAAGGTGCGCACCGACACGACCTTCCGTCGTCCCAAGACGCTGGACCTGCCCAAGGCTCCTCGCTTCCCCCGTAAGAGTGTCCCCCACGCTCCTCGCATGGATGCATTCCGCACGATCCTGTACCCGCTCAACACCGAGTCGGCCATGAAGAAGATCGAGGAGAACAACACGCTCGTGTTCATCGTCGACCGTGCGGCCAACAAGCGGCAGATCGAGGGCGCGCTCAAGAAGCTCTACGACGTTTCGGCTGCTAAGATCAACACGCTGATTCGCCCGGATGGCAAGAAGAAGGCGTTTGTGCGTCTCACGCCCGACCAGGACGCTCTCGACGTGTCGAACCGCATCGGCTTCATCTAATGGCGCACCCCGCAAAAGGGACACTAGTCGTGCACTTTGATCGAGTCCCCGCCTCTTCACCGCGTGATGAGCGCGGGACACCCCACCGGCGCGCGATCGACTGTCCGCGATTCGTCACCGTCCCCACCCGCTCGCATTACACACGCTGCACCCGAGCGTCTGTTCGACCAATCCCCCTGTGTAATGTTACCCTTTTTTTTCCTTCGCGCCCATATATCCCCCCGTGCGCCTCCTCGCAAGAGGACGGTGTGCGGCACCTTTGACCCAAACGTCCACCAGAGCCGCTAAGCCTCGAATTAGGCTTTGGGTCAGCCCGCTCCCCCTTCCCCTGCACTCCCCCCTTCTCTGTTTCTCCATCGTTTTCGTTCGCGAGATGGTCTCTCCGCCCGACGAGACTCCTTGTGGTAATGCTGCACCCGAAATCGTCGGTGGATGTCGACGGTAGCGCACGTCAGCGAACGAACGGCTGCTGGACAGAGACGGAGAAAAGAGGGGTGCAGGCAAGGCGCCGGGTCTGTCCTCCGCCGTCCGATGATGCTTTTGCGCGTGCGGTCTGTGCTGTTGAGCCTGAGCTTGTTGAGTCACGGGGAACGCTTTACGAGATCGCCCTGCTGAGCATTCTGAGATCGCTTTCGACCTTCGTTACCATCATGTCTTTTCTCTTGCAATGTCACAACTCGACTTCCTCACGTTGTCCAAGCGCTTGTGTCGTGTGTCGTGCCTCAATCCCATTCGGAATGCAGACTGGGTGAATGATCGAGTGGCGATGAGAGCGAAACTTCGTTGCTGTGGTGACAGAGGGTATGTCGAATGCGTAGTGTACAATGAGATGCGATGATGCTGAGAATGGTGTGCATGCACATCAGGGAAACCGAAACTGGTACAGCCAGTCGCCCGCGGCGACAAACAGGTCCTTCCAGCGCTGCTGAGGATGGCGGTAGTCGGCGCCCTGCTCCTGGCGCACAACTTCGACTTGGTGCGGGTCGCGCGCTTCGTACGGGTAGCGCGGGTGCCAGTGCAGGACGCCGACTTCGTTGGGAAAAACGGTGGAGCCCAGCGTCGAGCCTCGTTGCATGGCTGGATTGTCGTTCGAAGCTGCGTGTGCTTGCGTAAAAGTCTCGCTGCTGGACTCGTCGTAGAGCGTGTCGTTGTCCAGTGGCTGGCTGGTTGGTGCGTCACCAAAGTGGTGGTAGATGGGCGGCAGCGATGTGGCCGACGTGCCGAGAGGCAGTGCTGAGTCGAGCGACCAGACACGCACGCGACGATCGAGTCCAGCCAAGGCGAACAGGCGCAGTTCCTTGTCGACGGCAAAGCCCAGTGTGAAGGAGTACGGGTTGACGTGGCCCTGGTACCGACGAACGACTTGACCCGTAACAACATCGACCAGCTGGACCTGCCCATTGACTCGCACCAGGAGCATCTCGTAGGAGGACACGATGGCAATGTTGGTGACCGAGCCGTCCTCCTCGATTGGCATCTCGACAGGTTGGGTCGGATCGTCGCGCAGGATGTGGGCAAACTGTCGCCAAACAAAGACGCGACCCGACCGCAGGCCACAGAAGAGCGCCTCTTCGCTTGGATGGAAGGCAACTGCCATGACATCGCTATTGAAACGATGGTCAGCACAATTGGCCGCATAGCCTCGTCTGACGCCGACTTCAAACTCGTAATCACGAGCTATGACCTTGTTGCCCACCACAAGGGCGAAAGATAGTCTGCTTTCAAGCCGTTCAGGAGAGACCTCGCGAATGCGGCAGTCAGAGTCCGTCACTCCGGCATCTTGAGGGGCCTCGATGGTCTCGGCAAACGCCCAGTATGCTTGACCGGCAGCGAACACGGGAGCGTCAAACTCCATGAAATCAGCTATTTCGGGCCAATCCCAGTACGGAATGTTGTAATCGCCGATGTCGTCAAAGTCGTCGGAGTCGTAGAAGTCGTCATCGTCATTGCGACGTCTTTGGGGGCGATCTGGCTTCGGCTCCGATAGCGGAAGGAATGTCTGCTGCCACCACCTTTCCAGGAGCACTCCGCATAGAACTCGCAGGGAGCCCGTCCAGAGGAACAAGAGTGAATCGGGGCCACCGGCTTCAAAGAGCTTCAGAGAGATGCCATGATTGGGAAAGATCCTGACAACGCTCCGCTCATGCAACACAAGCAGAGTGAAGCCATCAAGGTCGCTTTGGAGGCCGATGATCGTATCCGGTGTAGCATGAGCAGAGAGTGGCCTTCTCGCGGCAAACAGCGCCAGCTGCGAGTACACCGCCTCGACCCGCGCCCTTTCACTCCCCACCTTGCCCATCCGCATCAACCCGGCACTCTGTCGCATCGTGACGGGATCTACCCTCCGCTCCGCAAACGCGCTGCTACTCTCCCCCTCCGCAGTGCCGTGCAGATCGAATGCCGGCAGCCGAAGCTTGGATGCAAAGTGGCGTGCTGCAGGCTGCTCCGTCTGCTTGCCCTTTCCGCGACTGCCCGTCGAGCTCGATCCGGTGCTGGTGCCAGACGCCTGACCGGGCCCGATCTTGAAGAAGCGCTTCTTGTCGGCGTCCCACCGGTGGCCGGCCAGCTCGAACGGCGCGTCGGACGCCATGCTGCCGCTTTACATGCCAGTACGTGTGCAGATGTTCGAATGGATCGTGGTCAGGTGGCAAAGAGGAAAAAGGAATGCGCAGTCGAATGTGATCTTTGCAAGTGCCCTCGGTGACTTGAGAGCATGCACCCTTTTTCGTGTGTGTGGAGGCCTCGCCGCAAAATTTTACGCCCGTCATCCGCATCCCGCGATCCGACCTCATTTTCCGAAGCTCATCCATCGTCAAGGCTCAGCCTCTTGTCGCCAGTGCAACAGCATCGTTGATCCCTCGAACAGATCCATTGCTGCGGATACAAATGCAAAGCTATATGTGAAAAAAGCGTGGGTATCCATCACCATCCGAGCTGAATTCTATCCTTTGGCTCGCGCCAACGTTCATCGACGATCACGCGCCCGCCCGCGCGCTTCACCATCCCGCTCTGACGCCCTGTCATCCGCCTCACTCAGCAACGGCGTGCTCCGACTAGCCATCCCATCCACACGCGACGTCTCCAAGCTGCCACTGGCCCGAGAACGGCTCCTCGACCGATCTCGATCCAGAATCTGCGACAGAGCATCCGGAGCACGCGACCGGCTGAGCGACGTCGAGGACCACTGTGCCTGCGCGTAGTCCGCCATGACGGGTGCGACGACGGGCTGCGGCTCGACGCTGCGTCCGTACAAGATGCCTGTGCTTGCGCCCGCTTCGTGCGAGAGCGAGTAGGTGGACCTCGATCGCGAGGCGGATCGTTGTCCGAACCGTTCTGGCGAGGCCGACTCTCTGCTGTGCCGGCTGCGGCTCCTCGACTGGCTTCGGCCACGGATGGCAATGGGCGCCACCCTGTGGTTGGAGCCAGCACGGCTTTGGCTGGCATCCTCGCCGTTCCACGTGGTGTTCTCGTCGAGATCCGCCATCCGCGATCTGGGCATCCGACCTCGTCGCTCGGAATCCGCCGGACTGTCGCTGCGCTCCTTGGCGACAGCATGCAGCCACGATGGAGTCTGCGCGTTGATCGAGCCTGCAGCATGTTGGGTTGGCCAGAAATGATCACGCTCCCGATTCGGTGTAGAGCTGCCGCTGACGTCGGTGCTGCGGTTGCGACTCGAGTCACGATATCGGATCGAGATGCGCGAAGTGGAGCGCGAACGTCGTTTGGCACTGCCATCCTCGTCCGCCGAGATCGAGGGCGACTGCGCCGAAGAAGACCCGCTGGCCGGACTGTCCGTTGCCAATTGAACAGGACGCGTTCGAGCAAGACTGGAAGAGCGTCTACCGCGCTCACTGCGCAGAAAGTGGTCGTCGACGTTCGCCTTGTCAAAGATCGATTGTGACGCTCCAGTCTTTGCCGTTGCAGAGGAATTTGCTAGCGGAAGACCAGACTCGATACCAGGGGTCGCGAGCGGAGGCGTCAACACTGCCGGCTCGACGCCCTTCTGACGAATCCATGCACTGGCGCATAGCTTATCGACAGTCCACCTTCGCCGCGGGTCGGGCTCCAACAGACCTCGAAGCACCTGTCGCGCAGCTGCACGGTCGCAGCTGAGTCCGTCCCAGGCAGGATCCATCTCCGAGTCCTCATCCGACTCGGGATCTTCCTCCACATCAGCCCTTGCCTTGGCCGCCTCGTTGATCTCAAAGCTCTCGAGATGGTCGGCGCGCCCAGGGGCCGAGCCAACCACTTGGTCCGAGTGCACTGCAGTTGTGTGTTTACGCAGAGCAGCACCACCTGAAGGCTCCGTGGCTTGCCTCTCTCTGCGCAGCAAAGACGGCAACGAGGCGCTCAGATCCATCGAGCCGAAGCTGCCGATCCCGCGCGGCAGACCCGAGGTGGATCGACGCTGGCTGAAGGCAAAGCGATCCGCTGCGTCAGCGGGACCGACAGAGCCGGAGCGGTCGACGGAACTGTTGCGATTCGACTGACTCGCCTGCGACGTCAGCGTGCTCGTCGACGAGTAGGCGAGCCGCTCAGCTCGACGACGCAGCCGTGGTGGAAGCTCCCACTGCGCCTTGGCGATCTTCATCTGCAGGCGTGGTTCGAACGAATCCGTAAAAGGCAGCTTGCCGCTGAGCAGCGCGTAGAGGATACAGCCGAGCGCCCACATGTCGGCAGCAAACGGTGACTCTGGAGGCAGCTCGCCATCTCCGCCCATCGAGTCGGCCGTCGTCGGGCTCGACGTGCCTGAGCGTCCCTGAGCCTGGAGGAACTCGGGCGCCGTGTAGGCCAAAGAGCCGCCACGACCCGACTTGGCGATCTTCTTGTGCCTGGAAAGCTTGGTGGTGCCTAACCCGCTTGCCTCGTCCTTGAGGGCACGAATGAGAGCCGGTGCGCTCGACGTGCCCGACTTGGCGTGGACAGGATCCATGATCTGCGCCAGACCGAAATCTGCGATGCGCCAGCACGGCATAACCACGTCCGTGGTGTCGAGCGTCTGCCTCGACGAGACAGAAGCTGCGACCAACGAGTCGATCGAGTCCGCCAGCCCAGCGCTGTTCTGCCTCGATCGCGCTTCCGGGTCGGAGCCGTTGGTGGACATGCGCTGACGTTTCTTCCACGAGGTCTGGTCCTGTCCGAGTACGTTTTCGAGCTTGAGATCTCCGTGCAGGATGTGGCTCTTGTTGTGGAGCGTGCTGAGCGCCGAAGCGAGCTGGCGCATAGTCTCGCGTGCCGCATCGATGGGAACGCCCTGGCTGCGCGAAGTTCGGCTGGTGGTCTTGCGCAGCCGTCTGGATCCGCTGGATACGCTTCCGGCATTGGAGGCAGGCGACGAAGCGACCGAGGAGGCCTCTTGACCTGCAGGAATGGTGCGAAGCTGAGAAGCAGCAGAGACCGAGGCGACGCGGCCGAGCGTATGTGAGCCGGCATTGCGACCCATCGCAAAGCCAGATCCGGTGCGCAACCCGGACTGACGCCGTGACGGATCTTCCATGGACGCCCTGAGCGACGAGCTGCGTGAGAGTTGGGTCGAGGAGCGTGCCGAACTGGGAGCAAACCAGGAGCCCGAGGCGGTTCTTTCGTGCTCGGACGAGAAGGGCTGAGCGGTGTTGGGAGTAAAGATGAGGCTGTTTGAGCTGGAACCGCCTTCGGTGCGAACAAAGTCGAGCAGATTGCCTTGGTCGCAGTAGGGCATGATGAGCAGCTCGGCGGTGGTATCGGTGCTCCGGCTCTGATCGGTGTGCGGTGGGTCGAGAGGAACACGTTCGTGATGTAGAAGGGGCAGCAAGTGCTGATGGGTTGGCAGACTCTTCCAGATGCGCAGCTCTTGCGAGTGGTGCTGCTGCTGGTTCGTTCCATCTCGCGCCTGTCCACCCTGGTTGCTGTCGTGATAGATGATCTTGACCGCCACCCTGCGCCCCTTGCGTTGACCATCGGTGAGGGGAGCTGCTGGATCGGCTGGCCCTTGTGCTTCCAAGTCCCACCCTTCGCGAACAGTGGAAAAGCCACCGACGCCAATGGTCTTGCCAAGCAGATATCGACCCGAGGGGCCGACTCGCGCGCCCTCGTCGTCAACTCGAGGCGGTGGATTCGGGGCTGTGGTGAGCTTGGCATCGTAGAGCTCAGCAGCGACACTTGCGAGGCCGCGCAACGAAGCAAAGCCGGGAGCTGCTGCGGAGCCGTTTCGGGTCTCGTCGCGCATGAGCGAGGCAGCGAGACTGCGATGGCCGGAGCGAGGCGGGCTGTACGAGAGCGAGCGGTTGTCGTAGGAGGTGGCAGGCTGAATGACGCTGTTGAGGCTGGAAAAGGCGCTGAGAAAGTCGGCGGCTGGAGAGCGGACGACGGGCGACGAGGCGTCTTGCGACATGGAAGCGGGAGAGGTGACGGCGGTCGAGTGCGGCACTGCAGCAGAGGAGGAGGATGCGGCTGGGTGGAGATCCGTGCGTAGAGACGTCAAGGCTGCGGCTGGGTGCTCGTGCTCTACGACCGACGAGTCGGGTGTATGTGCTGCGCTGCGCTCCCACCACATGCGGACCTTGGAGCCGACCGAGGTGTCCTTCTGCGGGAGTGCCGCAGGGTTGACGTTGTGTGCTGGTTGCTGAGCATCGTTGTGCGCTGCGGAGCTTCTGCGACGCCTTCCGCGTTTGCCCGTGTCATCATCCTGTGCAGCATTCGGCTTGTCCGCTTCAAGATCGATGTCATGCGATGAAGCCTGCGATTTTGAGGGCAGCGGTTGCTGTGGTTGCGAAGTAGCTACGGTGTCGGAATTGGAGTGGTTGCGAGAGTAGTTGCCGGTGAGGTTGGCGTTGGAAGCCGCTGTAGAGAGAGCAGCCGAGCCGTCCTGAGAGGGAGGCGAGCCGATGCCGAGACGAGCCGCTGCTACGCTGGTGAGATCGAACGAGTTGTGCCAGTCGTCCGCAGAGAGAGAGGCGCTGAGGCCGCTGGGGTCGAAGAGGGGCACGTCGTCGACATCCTCCTCGGAAGGAATCGGGAGCGGGGCAGCCTTTGACGGCTCCATCCGACCGCCTTGACGGCACTGCTTGTGCGCGGGATTTTCCGATGTGAATGAAGCGGAAGTGTGACTGGCAGGAGCGACTCCGGGCTCTAGTCGGCTGTGGCGATGTGGTTCAGGAGATGGTGGTGGATGCGAGTGTCGACATCTGTCTCAAAGGCGGTGCAGGCGGTGCAGGCGGTGCGGTGGATGTGTGTGATTTACGACCTGACGATGCTGATCCCCACGATGGCGTAAGGCAGAGATGGACAAGAGTGATGGTGAAAGACTGAAAGACCAAGTGGGTTTCCGATGCCAAAGGTGTGAGATGGCTGAGTCGTGAATGGCTGAAGGGAAAAAAAAAAAGAAAGAGCTTCGGAAAGCGGTGCGTTGCGGAGCGTCATCGGTCAATTTGGCGGGTGAATTTCCGCGAGTCGCTCGCTGCTGCCACCTGACCTGACCTTCCTCACTGCGCCGGCTGAGATGGACGAGCTTAAACTTTCATTCGGAAGAGAACCGAAGAGAGACCCTGGAACCGCCGCATTCGAGCTTCGACCCTGCCATTCTCCCGCACGGATGACGCTGGTCACTCACCAACGAGTTGTTGCTCACCCTCCGCTGTGACCGACCCCTTGATACCCGCATAGCTTCAGCTCCGTGCACAGCCAGGGCATCTCTACCCTCTGCTCGTCTGGTACGCTCAACTCTCGCGTGGGAGACGCAGCAGTGCAGAAGCGTCGCACTCAAAGAGACAGACGCACGGTAAAGAGCGACTCGTCGTTGCGGCAGTCGTCCCCCGACGAAGAGAAGAAAAAAAAAAAAAAGGCGATCCGAGCGGAGGCGGAAGCGTGTTTCCTTTTGCTGTTTCAGCGACGCGCCCTCGCGCCGTTTGACACTCGAGGAATGCGCTACTGGAGCCTCGAGAGATGCAATTCTACGCGTTTGAATTTGAATTGGGCACTCGGGCAGTGTTTTCCACCCGCAACCACGCCGGACGAGCTTCTCGCTGATCCGTTTCGCTGGAAAGGCTCGGGTTCGATACAGGGTGGCAGCCAGAGGATTGCGCGTGCTGTCCAGGTCTAGGCGGAGGTGCCGACGAGAGCGTATGCAGGCTCTTTTTTTTTCTTCCGACAAGGAAGCGAGGGAGAGCGCTGAGGGACGAGACAGGGAGGGCGGTGCTCTCCACGGCTTGGACGGCGTTGGTGTGGACACCGCTTGGCTGTCAAGCGCTCTCGACACGCTCAGCGAGTGTCGTCGGGCTGAGTCCAGCTCGCCGCTCAGCAAGGGGAAAGGCAGAGATGAACATCGCTGCAGTACAACGTCTCTTTTCGACCTCTCGACTGTCAAATGAAGCGTGAGCCGTCTCTCGTCAACGTGCGTCTAGTGGCCCTCCAGCCCGACCCGTGCCATTGAGAGCAGAAACGAACGACGGGTCAACGGTGCGCCATGCGGCCGAGGCGGGAGGAGGAAAGCCTCGTCGTGCGAATCCACGAGGGAGGTTCTTCGATGGACACTGTGGGGCTGAGCTTGTAAGCAGCGAAGGGTAAGAACTCTCGACTAGCCTGTGCGGCCTTCACAGGAGCACAAAGTGGGTCAACGATTGATGAAACAGACACCGACGAGCATGGGCCCTCTTTCTTTGAGTTAGGCGCGTCTTTTGCTCGCCTCGCCTCTGCTTTGGGTGAAGAGACTAAAGCACAAGTCGCTCTCGACCGCGTTGTGCTTGGCTTTCTCTCGATATTGAGCGAGAATCTCTCGTTCGCCAGCCGGACAACGCCTGGTTTGGACGGAGCATTGCATCCTCGCTGATGCCATTCCATCCTTTCGCACAGAGGCAGCGGCAGGGTCGTCGCTTGCACTCGCCGGGTCGGGTCGTGTTTTCAGAGTGCATGCGCATGCAGTGAACCTGCGTTTGCCCTCGCATCGCATTCCGGCATTGTGCGCGTTGTGTGTGGCTTCTCGGTCCGTCTCTCTCTCTCTCGTTTCGCGTCCAGCTCGCCGTGTGGGGGTCGCGCTGAGGGTTGCGGGATGGCTCTCCCGCGTTGCCTTTGCGGCTGAGTTTAGTTGGGTGCAGCGAGAGCGCCCGCTTGACACCCTTTTTCGCCTGGCTTGGCGGCGTGCATCTGCATTTCCCTTTCAAGCCGTCCTCCTGCTCGTGTCTCGCCTGCGCTGCTTCAAAGACGTGTCGAGAGGCGCATCTCGTTGGCCGCCCCTCGTCTCCTTGAAATACCCGCCGCTTTTGCGTCCCCCCCCCCCCCCTCTTTGCGTCCACACCACCATCCTCTTTTCTCTCTCCACTCGCTCCATCCTCTTTCTTAGACAACATGCCTCCCAAGAAGACCGCCGCTGCCGGTGCCAAGAAGGCCAAGACCTCGGCGTACAACAAGTACATGAAGGAGCAGCTCGCCAAGCTCAAGAACGACAAGCCCGCCATGTCGCACAAGGAGCGCTTCAAGCTCGCCGCCACCTCGTGGGCCTCATCCAAGGAGAACCCCAAGAACAAGGCCTGATTTGGCCTTCACTTCCATCCGCGACGCGCTCGCCACCACGCCTTCGCACGCTTGGATGGATGGATGTATCCCCATCGCACCGTCCACCGCGCTCTACCTCCGTCGTCTTACTTGTAAGTCTCCGCTCTCTCCCACCCTCTCTCTCCCTCGTACACGAAGCGAGACGCGTTTCCATCCGTCCGGCTTCGCCCTCCAACGCCCCTCCCTGTTCCAGACGAATCCTCGCGTCTCGAATGTGGCGGCGCCCTCGTCAACCCGTCTCTCCCTTCGCGTTGGACGCCGCCCGCGAACGGGGCAACTCCAAAAAAAAAAATGCATGATTTTCCACTTTCTCTCTCGCCCTCGCTCTCCCTCTCCCCGGCGCTCGGCTGAATTGCAGAAATGGACAGCCCCAAACGGTTACTGACGATATTCCTGCCCCTCCTTCTCTCCCTTGTCCGCTGCCACCGTTTCGCCTCGTCGCTCTCTCAGTTGTAATACTATCTCACTTCTGTTGACCTCTCCAACGTGTGCGAGTCTGACCGCAAGACCATGAAAACTCGAAACCCCATGACATTGCGCGACACTGAACAACAAACTGCACAAAACCCCCTAAGCGCGAATCCTACCTCGACCCGTCATCGTCGGCGTCCCACTCCCGCCGCTCCCGCTGCTGCTGCTGCTGCCCGCACTCGCAGGCGCGGTCTCCCAGCTCTGCACCGTCCTCGCCGACACACTGCCGCTCGACGTCCGCGCGCGCTCCTGCGCAGACGCAAACGAGCGCACCGACGACGCTGTGCTGCCCGACGACGCCAGCGGCCCCGCGTTCGGCGCTGTCTGGCTCCGACCCGGAGCAGCGCCACGCAGCGTGTTCGAGTCGCGCGACGTGCACCCGTCGCTGCTGCGCTGCACAAACGTATATGCCGACGGCGAGAACGAGTCGCACGTGCTGCTGCCCGAGTAGAGGCTCGGCGACCGGCTCTCGGCAAGAAAGGAAAGCTGTTTCGAGGAAGCCATGTCGACCAGCTCCAGGTCGACGAATCGGAACGTCGTTTCTGGGTGAGCCACCGTGGTCACGGGGAGGCGGGACAGCGCGTCGGCGAGCTCAGGCATCTCGACGATCCTGCTGTCCTCCTCGATGAGCCCTGCCCCACCGCGAATGCATCCGCCGTCCGTGACGTCAAACGTGCGAAACACGCCGTTGCTGCGGTTGATCACCGCCACGCTGTTGCAGCTCCGTCGCTCGAGCACCGCCTTGGCCATCAGCAGACGCGCGTCGTGCTCCCGGTGATGCGCGCGCCCCACGCGCAGCGCACACGAACGCACCGCTTCGAGCGAGCGCATGCGCAGCACGTCGACGTGCGTCATGGCCGCCGTCGTCTTGGGCAGGTACGAGCGGAACGCGGTCTGCAACTTGCCTGCGCGGTGGCGCGCGGGCATGTTGAGCGGCAGGAACGTCGACTGGCGCAACGTCACGCAGACCACGTACGTCGCTTGCACCGCACCGCTTCCCTCGCACTGCTTGCACACTACGGGTGCGATGGTGTACACTCTGCAGGCAGTGCACCGGACGTTGCAGGTGGTGTCGCTGAGCTCGATGAAGGAACGCAGCTTCTTGCGCTCGACAATGGCCCGGCTGTCGATCTGGCAGTCCCAGGGGCTGTACACCAGCGGCGGCTCGTCGAGCACCGTCGCGCCCGGCTGTGCGGGCCCTTTGATCACCCAGCTGCCCTGCCGATGTTCCGTGTAGACCGTCATCTTGAGCTCTGCCGTCTCGAAGCGGCTCAGGACGACCAGGTCAAAATCGACCTCGCGCTCGGTGAGCTCCTTGTCGCGTTTGAGCATCTTGTCGTGCGAGCCGGTGGAGCCGGTGGTGGAGCTGGAGCGACTGCGGCCTTCCGAGACTGCGACGCCGTTGGGCATGGGATCGTGTGCGGATGGTGAGCCGGCTAGTGCTGCTTTGGCGTGCTTCTTGCCGAACGAGATCTTTTTGCGTAGCATCTTGCCCTTCCACTGGCTGTTGGGCTGCTGCTGCTGGTGGTGGTGGACAGCAAGCCAGTTGGACATGCCCTTTTCCTCGAACTGCCTCGAGGTGCTGCCCGTCACTTGTGCTTCGCCGTCCTGCTGGCGATGCTGTGCAACATGGTCGAGTGCAGCAGCGACGATTCGACGGCGGAGGCCAAATACGCTGGGAGCTTCGGTCTGCGCAAGGTCGACGTCGGTGTACTGTATGTGCAATTTGGCCACCTGGTTGCGGAGCGATGTCTCGTGCCAGTTGGCCGCATCCATGGACGATGAAGCGGTGCTGCTGCTGCTGGCGGCGCTGCTGCTGGCGGAGGCGCTCGAGATGTCGGACTCGATGTGGTTGTCGTGGTCGTTGGTGAGAGGAGGGTGGTGGACAAGCTCGGTGCCGTCGTCGTCAACGTCGTCTGCATCGACGTCCTTGGGCACGGAGGGGAGTGGTTTGAGACAGGCTGCTGGATGCTGCTGTGATGGAGAGGCTTTTCTGATGGTAGAAAGCGGTGTGCGGCGAGCAGTGTGTTGCTGGACGCCGGCAGCGGAATGAGAGGTGTAGCTCGGACCTGGTGACGGGGCCAAATTGGCGTGGGGACGACAGTGACCGAGGTCGGGCATGGTTCTTGTTCGGAACGCGAGCTGGCGAAGTTGTGCGTTTCAATTCATGCATGCACTCGCGCCTGCAAAGGGCGTCAAAGGTGAGCTAGCGGCCCGAGCTATGGTCGATCGATGTCGCCTTTGCGAAAAGCGGAAGGAGATCTGTGCTGCAGAGCGTCGATCGACAGAGGCGGGTGCGTGACTGTATGCTGCAGCGAGGTGTATGCGTCCAGAACAGTTCGGAGATCGGCTTCGGTTGGTGATCCTGGTCGCTCGCTGCGTGCTGAAAGTGGCGATGAATGCAAAGTTGCTGAGCGGCGAGATGAAGGTGGAGCTGCACTCGTTTCGATGGTGGTGGATCGATGGTCGATGTTTGACGGCAAGTGTCGACCGAGATGAAGTGGCGACAGATGAGATCGAAGTGGCTGGATGGGCAAGCGATCAAAGGGCCTCTCTCTCTCTGTGTGTGCACACGCGCGCGGCCCCCTTTTGGGAGCAGCTGCCATGTCGATCTGCCGTCGCAGCCTCGTCGATCTCGGAGCTGAGTCAGCCGGATCCATCACTCAGCGTTATGCAGTAGAAGAGCAGCGGAGAGTGAAAGGCTGCTCTGTCGTTCCCATGCGAGCCGAAGCCCACCTTGTCAGACAGTCGGAAGCACCCCGGCCAAGACGCTCTCGGCCATGCCGCAAAGCACTTGAGCCCAATCTGCACGCACAACTTTGAAAAAAAAAAAAA
>LT795074.1:57807-73199 GCA_900162835.1 Sporisorium reilianum f. sp. reilianum | reverse complement strand
TCACGCGCACGCGCGCCGCGCACCTGCTCAGCCTGTGCGACACGCCCGGCTTCATGGTCGGGCCCGAGTTCGAGCGTTCCGCGCGAGGTGGGGGGTCGTTCCGCACGTTCGGCGACTGGTTCACCGCCGCGGCTGAGTTCACGCAGTCCGGCGGGCGCGTGGTCGGGCTGGTGCTCCGCAGAGCGTTCGGGCTCGGCGCACAGGCCATGCTCGGCGGCAGCACGCTCTCGAATTCGATCTGCGCCGCGTGGCCCGCGGGCAGCTTGGGGTCCATGTCGCTCGAGGGCGCCGTGCAGCTCAGCATGAAGAAGCAGTTGGCAGGCATTGCGGACGAGGCGGAGCGCGCGAGCGTCGCGGCGGACGCCGTGGAGCAGCTGTACAAGCGCGGGAGGGCGATCAACGTGGCGAGTGTTGCGGAGATCGATACCGTGCTGGACCCGGCAGAGACGAGGGACTGGCTGGCAAAGGTGGTGCGGGATGTGCTGGGCACGAGGAAGGCCGTGTTCAAAGTGAAAAGGGAGAGGATGGATTCGCGTTTGTAGCAGGGGGTGAGCGAGTTGAGGTGGACAATGATGAGCGATGCTACACCTCGTTAACATGAAATTTTGCTTCTCGATGGAGTCCAGTTCACCAGCGTGAAAGAGCTTGCGACATGGCCCCGGCTGCTCACCACAGCCAAGTGCAGCATGCTCTGTGATAGCTAAGCGTTGGACAGCTTGAAGAGTGCAAGCCACGTGTGGAATCGAAGACGGCGAGCAGCTGTCACACTTGGCGGATCTCGGCTTTCTTGAGCGTGTGGAGGCGTTTGTGCGCAAATTTCGCAGACGTGGTTCCACGTCACCTTTTGCTCTTCACCATCACCACTGCAAGGCTGTCCAGCGTTGTGCAGCGACGACCATGGCGATTGCTCTTGGACATCTTTGAAAGCTAGCGCAGGCAGCAGCGTCCTAACTTTACTTTCATCGCAGCGACCATCAGAGGCTCTTCCCTCACGCCCATCACACGACGCACACTTCCAATCCGCCCAGAAAACCGGGGCAGCAGCCACATCCTAACACACGCTCCACGCATACCGCGCCATGGTGCACCTCGCTGCGATGCAGCGCCGAGCCGCGCTGCTCGGTGCCGTGCTCCTCGCGCTCCTCTCCGCCGCATCCGGGTACACGCCCAACGCGCAGTACTACGGTGCAGGCCGGCGGGTGGCCATGTCGTCGATCGAGACGCTCACGTTCTACGCGGGCCGACGCACGGCGTTCCGGCGCACCTCCGCGCTCCCCCAACTGACCTGCGTGGGGGACATGTGTGCGCGCTATCAGCCGGATGTGGTGCAGTGCACGGCGATGGGCGATGCGCAGTGGAAGTGCAGTGCGGATCTGCCGCGCACCATGCGCCTCGGCCGTGTGGAAGTGAGCTGCGAAGGCTACGACTATGCGCAGGACCCGTACGTGCTCAAGGACAGCTGTGCGTTGGAGTACCACCTGCTCCCCAGCGGCACAGGGCCCGACGATCCGTGGCGCACCTACCAGCGGGGCGCGTGGGGCGACAAGGCGCTCGACGCGCTGTTCCAGCTCGTGTTCTGGAGCGTGCTCGCCGCCATCGTCGTCAGCTTCGTCAGAGCTATTCGGAGCGGTGGTGCGAGAGGCAACAGCCCGAGCACAGGCGGTGGAGGTGGAGGCGGTGGTGGAGGCGGAGGATGGTGGCCAGGCAGCTCGTATCCACCCCCACCACCACCGTATACACCCAAACCCGAACCCGACGCGTCCAGCTGGACCCCCGGCTTCTGGACCGGCCTCGGCCTCGGCGGTCTTGCCGCCACCGCCGCCGCCTCCTCCTCCCGCCGCCGCCAACCCAGCTTCACACCCGACCCACCCTTCAACGCCTACGCCGGAGGCAGCACAGCCCGCCGACGACCGTGGGACGACTCCTCGCCCACCTCAAGCTCAGCATGGCGCGAAAGCACCGGCTTCGGCGGCACGCGCAACCGCTAACCCCCGCAACACGTGTAGATTGGGCGCCGAGAAAAAAAATAAATACATGGATGCAGTGTATAATGGTCCGAATGAGTCGCTGCGCGTCTATGCTGATGTGGCGGGGGGCTGGACACGCGGCCGCTGCTGCTGGGCGATGCTGGAGCGGCGGAGCCGGTGGATCTCCTTGCGCGCCTTGCGGTAGTGGATAAACTGGCCGAGCACGATAAAGTCGAGGAACACGGTGCCGAGGCTGCCGACGAGCCACGAGAAGCTCTCGATGAGGTAGTCGCGCCTGGTGCTCTTGAGCAGGATGCTCGCGACGTACGTCAGGTTGCCTGCGACGGCAAACACGAAGAGCGCCAACGACAGGCCCTCGCACTTGGTGGTGCGGTTCTTGAGGATCTGCGGCACGCGCGACGACAGATACAGCAGCGCCGACAGCCAACCCGCCACCTGCGCATCCCACCGCCATCCGACGGGTTCGGGCGCCGGCGCGGGCTGCGCCACATCGTCGTCGCTGCCATAGTGGTGCTCGGCGACCCACCACGCCGCGACGCCCGTAGCGACGACCAGCAGCGCCGCCAGCGTGTACATGACGATCTGGGTGCGGATGGACGAGTCGTCGTCGTCGTCGCCGCTCTTGGTGGAGAGGTGGTCTTCGAGCACGTTGCCGTCGCCAATGAGGGGCGTGTGCTCGTTGGCTTCGAGCGACGCCGAGATGGTGGAGATCCTGACGCCGCGGTGGTAGTACTTTCGGTAGTACCAGTACTGGAAGATGAGCACGCAGTCGCATGCGCAGTAGTAGAGCGCGAGGATGATCTGTGTGTTGAGAAGGGATCTGATGTCAGTCTTTGCAGCAGCTTGACTCAAAGCAAAGCGGGCGGTTGCGTGACTCACCATCGTCCAAAGGAGACCCTGGAACCAAGCGCCGGCAGCGTTGAGGGCGTCACCTGCGAGCCAGATGACAACAAAGGTGATCGAGAGACCTTCTGCGGACTTGGAGATGTAGTTTTGGTGCATTTGACTGAAAGAGGGCAAGACCTGGAAGAGGATGTGAGAAAGAGCGCAAAAGTTAGAAAAGAGGGGGACTGGATGTTGGACAACGTACGGCGAATAGACAATTACCCAGCAAGCGATCCTGTGGGATTGCGATCGACGGTGGTATGAGAAACGAGGTTAGAGGGGATGCGACTTAGCTGGTTGTTGGCGTCGATGCCATGTGGCTGAACAATTACTTACGAGACCCTACTCAGCGCCAAGGAGTGAAGAGAAGGGCAGCAAGCAAGCAGTGGCAGAAAAGAGCAGAGCAAAGTGTGGTCAGCAAAAGGCACGTCTGGTGGAACAGCTACAAGATCGAGACGATCAACTTACCAGCCCATGATGCTGCTCCATTCGTCTCGAAGCTGTTTCTTGTGCGTGCCATCGTGGTGTTTGCGAGCGTGCTTGTTGGTGGACAAGGCGATCGAGTCGGCGTCGGGTATCAATGAGGATGAGGATGGTTGCGCTGTGACCAGGGTGGCGAGAAGCAGGATCGAAGCTGCGACCAGAAGCAGGCCGAGCTGTTTTGAGGAGGAGCGATATGAACGCATTGCGTGGTATATATGGTGCGCGAAACGACGGAATCGCGCTGATTGATCTGAGCTGGAGGATGGTGGTTGAGGAAAGAAAGGTCGGACGATGAGCATTTCAGAACGTCTTCAGCAAGCCGATAAGCTTGGCTGTCCCAATGCGACTCAGACGATTCTGCAGCGGAGCGAGAAATGGATTTTCGGTGAAAAAAGGGCGAAATTCACGCACGCACGCACGCACGCACGCTGCTGCTGCTGCTGCTGCTGCTGCTGCTGCTGCGAATTTTTCTTGTGCTCTCAGTTTCGAATTCGACTAACGCAAAAAAAAAAAATGACTCGGCGTCTTGTTCTCCACACTCGCTCCTCTCGATGAGCCCACCTCGACCACCACCAATCCACCTTTTAGATTGCGAACCACTGGAAAGAGAGAGAGGGAGGGAAAGAGAGACAGACAGAGCAGGCCTAGTCGCCGTGTCGTGCATGGCTCGCGTGACTCCAGAGCCAAGACGGTCTAGACGGTCTGTCGGACAAGCAGCAACGAGCTCAACGCGATCGGTTGGTTGGATACAGCTGCAGTGGCTGGCTGCATCGTGTCGTCGTCGTCTGCATTTCGCGTGCTGTTAAGCCGGCTCTTTGTGTTTGGAAAACAGCCCGCGCTCGGCTACGCAAATCGACCAGGCCGAGACGGACGGGTTCCGGCTATCAATCCACACCGCCTAATGTCCGGCTTGTGCGGTGGAGAGCAACACCGACATGTCTGTGCGTTTGTCGTGGCCTTTCCTTCTTCACCACCACCCTTCCACACACCATCGAAAGCTTCCAACATGTCGGCTCCCACGGGAAAGTTCATGCTGTTTGTCACGTAAGTCACTGTCGCTCGTCGCTCGTCGCTCCCGGCACTGATGGAGCGGCTGATTGACAACGTCATCATCCTGCATTCCTGCTTCATACTGCGTGCGCATTCGCAACAGCATCCAGGCCAAGGGCACTGCCGAGGCCGACAAGATCGTCGAGATGCTCAAAAAGGTGGCGGCGCGTGCCAACTCGGACGAGGAGCCCGAGTGCCACGGCTACCTTCCTGGCCGCCGCCGTGATGATCCCAACACCATCATTGTCTTTGGTGAGTTCTTTTCGCGGTTGATCGCAGCTTGCGTCATTGTGCTGACCTCGTATCTCGCTGCAACAGAGCAATACCACAACCAGGGCAGCGACGTGGCTACGCAAAAGCACCGCGCCGGCGCCGACTTGCAGGCGCTCATGGCGCAGGCCAAGGAGCTCACCACCTCGATCGACATGAAGTTCTTCGACTACGTGTGAGCCGCGTAGCACAGCACAGCTCTGCAGCAGCAATGGCAAGAGTCGACTTGCTTCGGGCCGAGTGTGGAGAGGAGCTGAATTTTGAGCAATGTTAGAGCGGGATGAGCAGGTGGGCAGGGTCAACTGACCTTTTTCTTCTGCTGTTTCTGACGCTGCCAAGCCAAGCCAAGCTGGTTCGTAGATGTTTTTGGGGTTCGTCGCGCTCCAAAAAATAAATACGACGACTCAAACGGCCGAGTCAGAATCGCAGTGCGCTGTGCTGTCGAGCTGGACAAATGAGCAAAGCATCGGGGCGTCCAGGGTTGGAGAGTGTGATTTTCAACTGAAAACAAAAAAAAAAAAGGGAAAGGAATTTGGGCTCGATTGCTCAGTCATTTCTGCTGCTGCTGCCGTAGAAATCGCGGTTGGACTGCTCAGCAAAGCGTCATCCTTTCGCACCTTCACTCGTCGCCATCGCCATCGCCATCCTCACCACTTCACCCTCCTTTCATCCTTCACTTATCACATGCTCGTGTCATGTGCCACATCAACCCCATCTCAGCACATCATTGAATACAATTCAGCAGCAGCAGTCGACGCTTCTTCAGCTGCAGTCACAATCGCCTAGAAGCACCACCTTCATTCCCACTATACATCACGCCACAATGTCCGAAAACAACACAACATCGCACCAGCAGTACGCTACGCCCGTCAAGGTGATGCGTTCCCAGACCTGGGACGAGGCCGACTCGCACAGCCTCACCGTCGCGTCGCCATCCACTCTCGCATCCAAGTCCACTTCCCTCAACGGTGGCGAGCTCTTCCCGTCCAAGCAGCGCGAGATCGACCAGCTCCGCGCGCAGCAGGATGCACAGCAGATGTTGCAACAGCACCAGTCCGAGTTTGAAGACTCGCGCGACAAGCTGCTCGGCGCCATCGACAACACCAGCCGCCTGCTTGCCGACATGCGCGACTTCAACAAGAACAAGCGCCTCATCCACTATGCCGCCGCCGACGATGCCGCTCATGCAGCGACTTCATCGCGTCAGCAGCTGCCTCTCCACAGACGCTCCCAGTCCAACTCGCCTACGCACAGCCTCGAGGAAGCCGATGCCGATCTGCACTCATCCTCGGCCGACAGCGCCGCTCACCGTCCCAAGCCTCCCGCCATCATGCGCTTGAACACCGTCGGAGGCCACGTCAGCTTGCCCAGCACTCCTGCGCGTCACGTCTCGTCCTCATCCTTATCGAGTCACGACGACGACGACGACGACGACGACGACGACAACGAATCGGACGCGTCCACCGACATGTCGGTGCTCAAACTCGATCTCCGCGTCGGCTCGGTCGCTGCCAACCCGCAGGCGCTCGTGCGTTCCTTGGAGCGCTCCTCGGTAGCACAGCTCCTCGACGGCAGGATGGAAAAGTCGGAGCGCCACCTCGAAAACCTCAAGCAGCGTCTCTCGGACACGCAGTCCAAGGTGCTCGTCACCGGTGATCTCAACGCCGGCAAGTCCACCTTTGTCAATGCGCTGCTCCGCCGTCCCCTCATGCCCACCGACCAGCAGCCGTGCACCACCGTCTTCTGCGAGGTGCTCGACGCTTCGCAGCTCAACAGCGACGTCGAAGAGGTCCACATGCTCACGCCGGGCGTCAAGTATTCTGCCGAGGACGACTCGACGTTTACACGCCACACACTCGAGCAAGTCGAGCAGATTGTTGCTGATGCCGAAGAGGTCTCACCAGAAGATGCTCCCGTCCTCAAGTGCTACGCCCACGACACGCGCGCCACCCAGGACTCACTGCTCAAAAACGGCATCGTCGACATTGCGCTCATCGACGCGCCCGGCCTCAACCGCGACAGTCTCAAGACCACCGCGCTCTTTGCTCGCCAGGAAGAGATCGACGTCGTCGTCTTTGTGGTGAGCGCCGAAAACCATTTCACGCTCTCTGCCAAGGAGTTCCTGTGGAATGCGTCGCACGACAAGGCGTTTGTCTTTATCGTCGTCAATAAGTTTGAGTCGATCAAGAACAAGGACAAGTGCCGCAAGCTCGTGCTCGACCAGATCCGCCAGCTCAGTCCGCGCACGTACGACGACGCCGCCAACCTGGTGCACTTTGTCGACTCGCAGGCCGTTTTCGGCGGCGGCGGCGACGACGACGACTCGACCGACTCGGGTGCCGCCCCCGACACGCCCTCGGAGGAGCTGGGCCGAAAGGTGCAGGGCGGCGAGCTGGTGGTGGCGAGCCGCAGCTCGGAAAGCTTGCAGGCGTTTGCGCGCCTCGAGGCGGCGCTGCGCGACTTTGTGCTGCTCAAGCGCGCCAAGTCGAAGCTGCTGCCGTCCAAGACGTACATGCTGCGTCTGCTGTCCGACATGACGTTCCTCGCCAAGATCAACACGCACGTGGCGCAGATCGAACTCGCTGAAGCCATCAAAGCGCTCGAGGTGGCGCGCCCCGAGCTTGCACGTTGCCAGGCTTCTCAGCAGAAGCTCGAGACGGTGGTCGAGGGCGAAGAGGACCAGGCGGTCACCGCGGTCATGCAGGAGGCTCAGCGCAAGTTGGCGTCTGCCATCGAGCTGATCGGCAACGGCAAGCCCGCCACAGAGGCAGTGCAGCTGCCCGCCTACCCGGGCCTGTTCAACGTGCGGGAGTACGCGCAGGAGGTGCGACACGCGTTGACATCCTCGCTCGAGCTGGCGTTGCGTTCGGTCGAGGACACGGCGCGCGGCACCGCTTCGCAGGCTGTGGACCGGGTGCAGAAGCTGGGACTGGCGCATCTGCCGGACAACGAGGCGCAGAAGCGCGAGAGGATCTTCAACCCGCAAGCGATGTTTGGCAAGCGACGTGCGATGCCGGGCCTGGTGGGACTCGGGCTGGGTGCGCAGGTGGTCGAGGTGCAGGCGTCGGACTTTTTCGACGCGTACCACCACTTTACTGTGGTGACTGGCGGCAGTCTGTCGCAGGACAAGAGCGACAAGAGCGGCAAGAGCAGCGACAACGAGCTGAGCCTGGTGTCGTCGGTGTCGTTGGGACTGGGCGCGCTGACGTTGATGGGCGGCAAGGCGTTGGGGGCCAAGACGGCGGTGGACGTGTTTGTGCGCATCTCGGATCTGGTGGGCAACCCCACGGCTCGTCGATGGGCCGGACCGGTGTTTGCGGTGGTGTCGACGGGCCTGGTGGTGTACTTTATCTACGACCTGCCCAACAGCGTGCCTCGCAACATTGGGCGCAGCATCAAGTGCGGGCTGCAATCGGGCACGCTGCTGCGATCCAGCACGACGAGCGATGCGTCGTCGTCATCCTCAGAAGAGGCGTCGTTTGCGGCGGTCCACTCTGCGCGGGTGGGACGCGAGACACGCAAGGTGCTGCGTCTGGCCTCGTGGGATCTGCAGGAACGCTTCCGCGTGGCGATTGCGCAGCGGCGGGCCGAGGTGGAGAGGCAGGAGGCCAAGCAGGCGTCGGCGAATCTGGCCATCGACTGGTTCGACAAGACGACGGCGAGGGTGACGGCCATCCGCGGCGAGGTGGACGAGGTCAAGGGCCTCGAGGCGTGATGCATCATGGCCCCCCACCCGTTTTTTGCGTTTTTAGATTGTTGCATTGCTCGTCGTTGTCGTTGTTCTTGTACGTGTGTCTAGTCTAGTCTCTCTGTATTGTTTCGACCCTCTCACTTTTGCAAACAACTTGATTCGTATGCTTTATGCTTTTGATCCACGTCTTGGCTAGAAATCCTGCGGAAATATTGCGCACAGCGCGGGGCGGCTCGTTCTGTTGCGGTGAGAAAGAGGCGCTGCCAAGACAAAAAGACAATAGCGGCGGCTGCACGTTGAGAAAAAGGGGGAAAAAAGTGCGCGCGTGTGACGATGATGGCTCAGCCGCTGTGTCTGTGCTGCTGCTGCTGCTGCTGCTGCTGCTGCTCGGCTGGATTGGCAAGGGCAGCAAACAAGCAAACAAGCAAACAAGCAAACAAGCGTTTTGGCGCGGGCGCAGGGTCCTTTGCTCGAAATATTATTGGTGCCTGAGAAAGCGCTTGACTTCCATCAACCACCACCACCACCACCACCACCACCACCGCCATCAACATCACCCAATGGAATAACACGAGTCATCCACCATGAGCCGCATCTCTGCTGCTACCGCCAGTGCGGTTCCTCAAGGCGTTCCTGGCGCAGTCGACCATGTCACTGTCCCCCCGCCCGCTCAGCAGCCAATCCTTAGTGATCCGCAGCCTGTTCACGACATGGATGGCCACGACGACGACGACGACAACGACGACGACGAGGAGCACCAACACCTCGACGCCGAGTCCCCCACCGAACAACACCCCGATCATGTCAACATCACCATGGACAATCCAAAGCGTGCGCTCGCCTCCACTTCCAGTCCTCATTCCGAGAGCAACTCGTCCACCGCGTCCAGCGACAAGGCCAGGCAGAGCGACGAAAAGAACAGCGACTCCACCACCACCAAATCCAAACGCAGCTCCAGCAAACGAAAAAAGAATCACGTCGAGGATGGCTCCGTCGACCGCGTCGGCTTCAAACAGCTCTACCGCTACGCCACCGTCTGGGACCACATGTTCAACTTTGTCGGTCTCATTGCCGCCGCTGCTGCCGGCGCCGTGCAACCGCTCATGACCATCGTCTTTGGCAGCCTCACCACCGCCTTCCTCGAGTACTCGAACGCGCTCCTCTTTGGCGGCGACGTCCCCGCCGCACGCGACCACCTCAACCACGAGATCACCCACGGCGTCCTCTTCCTCGTCTACATCGGCGTCGCCATGTTTGCCGCCACCTACATCTACTCGGCCGCCTGGGTCTATACGGGCCAGATCATCACGCGTCGCATCCGCGAACACTACCTCCAGGCCATCCTGCGTCAGGACATCGCCTACTTTGATGTCGTCGGCGCCGGAGAGATCACCACCCGCATCCAGACCGACATCCAGCTCATCCAGGAGGGCATCAGCGACAAGATCCCCATGTCCGTCATGTTCATCAGCGCCTTTGTCACCGGCTTCATCGTCGCCTACGTCAAGTCCTGGCAGCTCGCCCTCGCGCTCAGCTCCATGATCCCGTGCATCATCATCGCAGGCGCACTCATGAACGCCGTCACCGCCAAGCTCCAGCAGGCCGAGCTCGACCGCGTCTCCAAAGCAGCCTCCATCGCCGAAGAGGCGCTCGCCACCCTGCGCACCGCCAAAGCCTTTGGCATCGAAGACAACCTCGTCGAGCTCTACGACGAGAGCAACCGCCAAGCCACCCGATACGGCATCCGCCGCTCCCTCTTCCAAGGCGTCGGCATGGGCGTCTTCTTCTTTGTCATCTACAGCGGATACGCGCTCGCCTTTTACTTTGGCGCCAAGCTGCTCGCCAGCGGCCACATCGCCTCGGGCACGGTGATGAACGTCATCCTCTCCATCCTCATCGGCGCCTTCTCCATGGCCATGATGGCGCCCAACATGCAGGCCCTCTCGTACGCCTTTGCCGCGGGCGCCAAGGTGTTTGAGACCATCGACCGCGTCCCGCCCATCGACAGCTCCGATCCCAGCGGCCTGCGTCCCGACCTGTGCCTGGGCAAGCTCGAGTTTAGGGAGATTGATTTCAGCTACCCTGCGCGCCCCGACGTGCCTGTCCTCGACGCCTTCTCGCTCGAGGTGCCCGCCGGCAAGGTGACTGCGCTCGTCGGTGCGTCCGGCTCGGGCAAGAGCACCATCGTGTCGCTCGTCGAGCGCTTCTACGATCCCGACGGCGGCGCTGCTTTTCTCGATGGCGTCGATCTGCGCGATTTGAACCTCAAGTGGCTGCGAACCCAGATCGGGCTCGTGAGCCAGGAGCCCACGCTGTTCTCCACCAGCATCCGCGCCAACATTGCGCATGGCCTCATCAACACGCCGTTCCAGCACGCCTCTGAGGAAGAAAAGGAAAAGCTCATCATCGATGCGGCCAAGATGGCCAATGCGCACGGATTCATCTCGCAGCTGCCCGAGGCGTACGACACCATGGTGGGCGAGCGCGGCTTCTTGCTTTCGGGCGGTCAGAAGCAGCGCATCGCCATCGCACGAGCCGTCGTCAAGGATCCCAAGATTCTTTTGTTGGATGAAGCCACCTCGGCGCTCGACACGCAATCCGAGGCTGTCGTGCAGGACGCGCTCGAGCAGGCGAGTCGGAACAGGACCACCATCACCATCGCCCACCGCCTGTCCACCATCAAGAACGCCGACAAGATTGTCGTCATGGGCAAAGGCGTCATCCTCGAGACGGGCAGACACGACGAGCTGATCGCACTCAACGGCGCCTATGCCCACCTTGTAGATGCGCAAAAGATTCGAGCCAAGGTCGCCAGCAAGGTCAACGAGGACGGCACCTTTGACGAGGATGAAGACGAGAGCGCCGACAGCGCCATGCCGGCCAAATTCGTCGCCTCGAACCTCAAAGCACCCGTCGCGACCACCGACACCGAAAAGGCCATGCTTCGACAGGAAGCCAAAGCCGAGATGCCCGCCGGCCTCGAAAAGAGCGCCACGTGCCAGAGCGTCGCCAGCGCCATCCTCCAACGCCGCCAGCGCGACCAAGCCGCTGCAGACAAGTACGAAAAGATCCCCAGCATCTTCTACCTGCTCTACCGCCTCGCCAAGATCAACCGCGACCACGTGCTGACGCTCTACGTTCCGGGCGTCATCGCGTCCATCTGCTCGGGTGCCGCCTACCCGTGCTTTTCGATTTTGTTTGGGCATGCGCTGCAGAACTTTTCGCTGTGCAGCGCCATCGGCGGCGGAGCGTGTCCCGAGCCGGAACGCAGCGTGATGCTGCACCATGCGAACCGGTGGGCGCTGTACTTTTTCGTGATTGCGATTCTGTGCACGCTGGCCATCTCGATCCAGACATACACGCTGATGAAGGCGTCGAGTGTGCTGATGGAGCGCATCCGGCGCATGTCGCTCTTTGCGTATCTGCGCGCGGACGTCGCGTACCACGACGAAGATGCGCACTCGTCCGGGTCGCTCAGCAACTCGCTGGCGGACAACTCGCAGAAGATCAACGGCCTGGTCGGTGTCACGTTGGGCACCATCATCCAGTCCATCTCGACGCTGGTGACGGGTGCGATCATTGCGCTGGCCAACGGGTGGAAGCTGTCGCTCGTCGTGATTGCGTGCATCCCGCTGACGCTGTCGGCTGGATTCGTGCGGTTGCAGCTGGTGGTGCTCAAGGACGCGCGCATCAAAAAGGCGTACGATGGGTCGGCGGCGCGCGCGTGCGAGGCGGCGGGCGCGATGCGCGTCGTCGCGTCGCTCACGCGCGAGGACGACTGCCTCGACATGTACCGGCGCGAGCTGGATGCGCCCAGCGCCATCTCGCGCAACACGGCGTTCTACGGCAACTTTCTGTACGCCGTGTCGCAGGCGCTGCAGTTCTGGATCATCGGGCTGGGCTTCTGGTACGGCTCGCACCTGCTCATCCGCGGCGAGTACACGTCCGGCCAGTACTTTACCATCCTCACCGCGGTGGTGTTCGGGTCGATCCAGGCGTCGAATGCGTTTTCGTTTGTGCCGGACATTTCGAATGCGAAAACGGCGGCGTGGGATAGCATCAAGCTGCTCGACATGGTGCCGGAGATCGATGTGGCGAGTGGCGAGGGCGAGGTGCTGGAGCGCGTCGAGGGGCACGTGAGGCTGGAGAACGTGCATTTCCGGTACCCTACGCGGCCGGGGGTGCGCGTGCTGCGCGGGCTGGACATCGACGTGCAGCCCGGCACGTACGTTGCGCTCGTGGGCGCATCGGGCTGCGGCAAGAGCACGACGATCCAGCTGATCCAGCGCTTCTACGACGTTCTCTCCGGAACGGTCACCATTGACGGGCGCGACTTGTCGCAACTCAACCTGCGCCAAGTCCGAAAACACATGGCGCTCGTGTCGCAGGAGCCGACGCTGTACGACGGCAGCATCGAGTTCAACATCCGGCTCGGCGCGTTCGACGACGCCGACGCCGTCAGCATGGACGACCTCCGTGCGGCAGCCGCGGCCGCCAACATCCTTGCGTTCATCGAGTCGCTCCCGGACAAGTGGGACACGCAGGTCGGCGGCAAGGGCACACAGCTGTCGGGCGGCCAGAAGCAGCGCATCGCCATCGCGCGTGCGCTCATCCGCAACCCGCGCATCCTGCTGCTGGACGAAGCAACCTCCGCGCTGGACTCCGACAGCGAAAAAATCGTCCAGGAGGCCCTGGACAAGGCGGCTGCGGGCAGGACGACCATCGCCATCGCGCACAGGCTGAGTACGATTAGCAGGGCCGATCGCATTTACTGCTTGAAGGATGGAAAAGTGGCGGAGAGCGGCGAGCACAAGGAGCTGTTGGCGCTGAATGGGATCTATGCCGATCTGGTGCGCATGCAGGAGCTGCACAAGGACGAGTGAGCGCCATCGCGCACAAGATGCTCTAACGTAATTCATGAACATCCGACGCATCTGTACGTCCGACGCGTTTTTTGAGCTTAATTTCAGTCTGATGGTAGTACTCGTTGATGATCGTGAGGACGACTGTGCCTGATCATGAGGAGACGAAACTTGCATTGCATGATCGTGAGACACTACGGTACATGAGAAACAAGTCGAAATCAATGCTTCGTATGAGAAGGGCCGGCCTGAGGGAGCATATCAAAGAATCTGAAGCCACCAGGGTCAACCTCATCAAACATGTCAAGGGGCTGCTTACCGTTGAGCTTGTCCAGGAACATCTGCATGGGAGGCAGAGGCGGGGTTGTCAACAACGTCAAACCACCTTTGTCATCATCCTCTGAAGTGTCGTCGCCATCAGGAGCTGCGGCTGGAGGTGATGCTATGACCTCCTCCTCCTCCTCCTGGCAGTTTCCTTGCATCCTCCTCAACCTTGACTACCCTTTCACCACCAGCTTGCGCTCGGCAAACTCTTGGGTGATCATAATGTCCTTCGACAACACCCTTTGATCACCTGTTGCCACCTTCCATCCCACCATCGCCACTGTTTTCCTCTTTTGCTCATGTTGAGCTCGAAGCATGTTGACTTCAGCTTCAAGAACCACAATAGAAGCCTGTGCCGCAGCATTTGTTTGTTGAAGTGTGCGCTTGAGTGTCTGTACTTCCTGTGAGCCAGGTTCCTGAGTGTGGGCATTGAATGCGGCATCAAGCATGGCGTTGAAAGCCAAAGTCGAGCGTGGGATGGTGAGTTCCCAGAGTCCGAGAAGGCTTTCCGGGCAGCTGACTGCGTCAGAACCTTTTCCCGTGCCTGGGCATAGAAGGTTCCAAATTGCACCTTGTCAATGGTGTCCACATGTTCTGCGGCAGTGTTGACGATATGGCAATAAGCAGCTGTCAATGGACCAAAGATCAAGATGTCCAGCAGCTGCATGATATGCATGGTGTGAGCTGGAAGCAGGTATGGGATGATTTGATGCAACCAGAGGACATTGCAAAATGCCTCGCTTGTGTGGGAGCAGTGACCGTCGATGATGAGGAGATGCCATTCTGATGGCAATGATGGTCTGGTGTTTGGCTCAAAGACATTTTCCAACCACTTGACAGCGAGCTCGTTGTTTGTCCAGCTGGTGTCAGACTTCGAGAAGCACCACATGGCTGGAATACCTTGCATTTGCCGCTGTTCTCCAACAATGTGGCGCTTCCCTTTTGTGATGATGAGCAGTGGCAGTACCTGACCACCACTTCCAATACATTCGATGATGGTTGCTGACTCTCGGGTTCCTGGCTGCACCCTGAATGGAGAAGCTGGGTCACCAGAAGGTACGACCATGTGCTCACTTGCACTCTGACCAAACATGAAGCTGGTTTTGTCCATGTTGAAGACGTTTGTCAATGCCACATGGAAGTCATGCATGACTTTACTGAGGCCAACAAACCAATGACGGATGACCTTCTCTGTGGCTCCTGTGAGACGTGCGTTGTCAAGGCAGCACGACCAATGAGAGCGAATCGAGGGGTGCTGAACCAGGAATGCCTGAAGCCAGCTTGCGCCAACGTTGACAGGGTCCAAACACCCAGGAATGGCACATATGGCGTTGTTGGCGTATTCCTGGATGAACGCAGGCGTCAACAGGAAGCCGCTGTAGCCACAATGCCAGATACACTCGACAAGCATGGTTTTGGCAATGGGTGGAAGCGCTTGCTGGTCAGCATGAGTGTCTTTTTTGGTGTGGTGTCCTTTCCTCCAGTGGCGCAGGGTCACTTCTGGAACATTGTGGGCTGCCGCTGCCTTTCAGAGGCTGTCATGCTGGCCATTGTTGAGCTTGTCAGCGGCTAGCTGCAGATGAGCCTCCTGATCCTCTTGAGCTGCGGCCCTTGACATTCTAGAAGCCACAGAGCATTTGGAGGTGGAGTGTCACAGCATGCAGGTGAGCGGGAAGGTGTCAAAAGAAGCTTCAATTGTGGGGTTAAGTGGTGGTGGCGGCAAGTTCCAGAAAGTCAGATGGTGGGGCTCAGGAACAGGGCAGGCTCAGTCCTCGCAATCATGTACTCTCACTCCATCAAAATGGTGGGACTTCTCAATTTTATTTCACACATCGGAAG
>LT795074.1:0-51564 GCA_900162835.1 Sporisorium reilianum f. sp. reilianum | reverse complement strand
TGCATGACGCGCCGGTGGTACGCCTTCATCTTGTCGCGGTTCTGCTCGGCACGCGTGCGCTTGCGCGCCTCCGTGTCCGCCGACGTCAGCGCCAGCACGCCCGCGCGCGTGCCGTACGCGCCCTGCTCATACGCATGCGCGCCCTCGGCCGCCGACACGAGCGCCCCCGGCGGGAACACCGAGGTTGGCGTCGACGGCAGCGAGCTGAAGTACGACACCGCCGAGTTGCTGTGCGCGCGCCCCGGGTGCGTGGATGGCGCGTCGTTCGGCGTCGTTAGGCTGCCTTCTTCCGGGGCGCATCGGCCCGCTGCGCCTCGAGGCCACCACGTGGTTGATGGCGCTGGTGGGCGCAGCGCGAGGTTTGTCGCGTCGATGTCCGTGCCTGAGCTTTCTTTGGACGGATCGCTGGCTTCTGTGTTGCGTCGCATTTGCCAGCCCGAGTCCGAGGACGGCACCGAGGCGCCGGACGAGACGCCGCTGCTCATGGGCGCAGAGTGAGAGGGCGTCGCCATCGCAACGGAAGCGGGCGTCGAGGCTGATGAGGCCGATGTCGACGTCGAGATCGTCAGGTGCGAGTCGAGAAGGCCGACAACCCTTTCGAGCGGAACGTCGCACCGGATCGCAGGGTCGATACTGGCGACAAAGAGATCGTTGCGCCGTTTCAGCTCCGAAGGCACCACAGCAACCGTCAGTGGCCTGCTTCGTCCCGACTCTTGCGGTTGCGCAGTGTCGCTATCTATCGTGCCGTCGATCACCGGCCCGCGCGTCGAAGACGACAGATTCGGCTCGTTGGTCGAACCAAACGCCCTCGCCTTGTCCTGACGGTCTGCCGCTTGACGTGCCGCGGTCTGCGAGCCCATGTTGACGATAGACGGCGACCACTGCTGCTGCGGTCGGGCGGCAGCGCAGCAGTTGATGTGGTCGCCAAAGTTGGGAAAGAGATTCTTGAAGATCTGCACCTGGTAGTCGAAGCTCTCGACGAGCTGCGGCATCGACATGGACTGTGCCTGTCCAAACAGAAGCGGACACGCGCACGTGTGCGCTCCCAGTCGGTCGCACACCCTGCGCTCGTCGACGTAGAAGCGGATCGAATCGCGCAGGAAGGCGGTGAAGCTCTGGTACCACGTCTGCTGCGCCGCCGCCTCCTCCGCAGACGGCCGATCGCGCAACACGCGGTGGACGACCAGATCGGCATGCGCCACGGCGGCCGTCGTGACCATCGAGACGAGAAAGTCGTCCAGAGGCCGGTGGCGGTTTGCCGGCTTGCCCTGCGCTTCGAGCAGCACCTGCTCGTACAGCTTGCGCTCGTAGTACTCGGCCACGCTGACAAAGTCCTCGGGCGACGTGGGCAGTCCTCGATGCCCGACCATGTGCGGCCAGTGGCTCGTGTCGATGCGCGGCATGCCCAGCACGACCCATTCGTCGTGCAGCCGTCGGAAGCTGAGGCCGTACGTGCGTGCGTCAACGTACGACTTTACGTCGACATTGCCAAAGCACGGATAGTAGACCTGGTGCGCCATCGGCGTGTCGAGCGCACTGCCGTCTGGCGGCTTGGACAAGACTCTGGCGGATATGAGGTCGTCCTTGGCGACGTTCCTCCGCTTTGACGACGACGACGACGACGCCGGGTGATGAGCACCATCTTCAGACATGTTGATTCCAGATGCCCGCTTGGGTGGAAGCAAAGCGGATCAATGGTGCCAAGGAGGGAAGCAGATCTAGACTACCCCGCCCCCTGGACTTGAACGGCGCTGAACGATGTCTTTTTTGGTCGTTAGAACGAGGCTACTGCTCGCTTGTCGAGTTGAGTAGAGGCGAGGTGGACGGATGCAGAGCCGCGAGGTAGCGATAGGGCGATTCGTTGGGAGTTGGCAGCATTTGTTTGTGTGGCATCTAGGTTCTGGGCAGACGAGAGTTGGTCGGGCCGAATCGTCGTGAAAGGTGCGAACGAGCCAGACACCTTCCAAGCGCACCGTATCTATGCTCGATTGAGACGTCTGCCGCTTGGACAAAACGTCCAACGGAGGTGGCGTGACAGTGAAATGCGGAATGCCGGCTGTTGACACTGCGGATTCGCCGCGGTCAGGAGGTTTGATCGGGATGTCGTCAAAGTCGTGGCTACGTCGTCAGCGTGGGCCTCGTTGGCGGAGGTCGACTCGATGGAACAGCGGCGAAGAATCCAAGTGGCACAGAAGGGGCACCGTCAGCTTGTGATGGGAGAGGCAACTTGGACGTCGTTCCGATGTCGAGCAGGTATATAACGGAGTGATGGGTTGGGAGAGAGATGGACGAAAGGGTCGGAGCGAGTGTGTTCGGCGTGGCAGCCAGTTCTGCAGCCAGTTCTTCCGGCAGCGTGGATGCAAACAAACGCCGACAGAAAGACGAGAGGATAAACACCCAGGGCCACCGGAACAATTGTATACCAACCAATTCCGAAGGCGGTGATGACGAGGCGCAAACCTAGATGGATACAGCAAAGTCAGGAAGGAGGTCGAGGCGGACAAAAGAGGACGGGAGGATGGCCAAAGAGGGGAGGGGGCTGAGAAGGCAGCTACTATGTATGATTTGGGTGAGCCTGATCCATGGTAAGGAGAATGTCATGCATGATTTTCCTATGCGAGCGAGCCCACCGCAGCAGCGGAACCAAGCGGCAATTGGCCGACTGCGGGAAGAGATGAAAGCTCGACAGGCAGCGGCGGAAAAAAGGGAAGCCAGAGGAATGTTGTGACAGCGCAGTGCAGATGTCAGAAAGGGAAAGGGAGATGAAGGTCGGTGCCAAAGGTCGGGGATGCGATCCAAGGACGTCGACAATGTGAAAAAACAATGGGATCAGGTACGCGCGCAGGCTGTACCAAGGGGCAACGGTGCGTGGTCTGCGCGAGCAGCTCAGCGTCGAGCACGTCAAAGTCGCCGAAGCAGACGGCAGGGCGTGCTGGACCGAAAGCATGTGGATGTGAGTCTAGGATAAAACTGCAAGGCGAGCTTCGACGGGAGCGGATGTCAAAAGTCCAACAACACACCGGGATGACAATCGGCGGAGAACAAAGCCTGCTCGGAAGCTGCCTCCGATGACGACCAGCGAAAGCGCGACACTCGTTTTTTTCCACCGGATTGTCGGGCCTCGAAGCAACCAACAGCTGGCTCGGCAAATCGACACGTGAGGAAATGGGCCCCGTCAACGACAGGCTGCTGCAGCAGGTCTCAGACGAACAAAGGCGGTCTGCAGCAAGGCGCGTGCAGAGGGTGCGACAGACCGAGACGCTGTTGACGCCAGCATGAACCGAATCGCGGCAGCAGTCGAGCAGCTATTTTGGGAGGATGGCGCTCCAGCTAGCAGCAGATTGACTGAATCGTGCCCCAGTGCCACCCCCCGACGAATCGCGTGACAAGTATGGTCGGCGACAGCGCCTCTAAATGGCCGATGATACTGTACCTGTACGTGAAAAGGGTGCTCGGTCGACAACAAAGCAAGATGCGGCGCACCGAACTTAGACGAGACAGTCGGCTGCGGACAAGTTGGCGAGCATGTCTCGTCGGAGTGCAAAGCTTGCTGGCCAAGCGTATCGACTAGGATAAAGTTGGTTGAGGGCGAGGGCAGCGTCGAAATTTTCCGGAGTGTCGAAACGTGTTGCAGCTGTCGAGGAGCAGAGCTGCAGTCCACCTCTAACGAGATGCGTCAGGTGCATTGTGCGCAAGGCGGAACGTCCACTGGTGTCCACTGGGGTGGTGCCTGTCAAGTCGAGGCTGGGTCGGAGAAGCTGGATGACGGAAGGCAGCAGCACAACACACATGCTCATGCAGGGACAAAGCAGCGACAGGAATGGAATACGTCCAACTTTGCTTCCGAGAAATGGGACAGTGAGCCAGGGCGAACTGCGAGGCAAAGCAAAGCAAGGCGCCAGCCGGAAAAAGTGTGAGAGCGGCAGCGGAGAAGTGCAGCTTTGCAATTGAGCAGGTTGCTCATTGCATTCACCTTGAGCATCGCTTTTCTTGGATGGCGGCGGAGCACCAACTTGCCGGGTCCGGGAGGATCACGCGCTTGTACCCATCACCTGGCTTCTCTGCATGCTGTCCAAGTTGAAGAGTAGAAAAAAGAAATCCGGGCGGAACGCTCTCGAGACAGTATCCGAATCCTCTGCCTGTTATAGACATTCGACCGTCGAAGGGTACTGGTATTGTGATTTGTCACTGCAGCCTTTGCTAGTGCGTTCTTGGCAAGAGCTCGTGGGCAAAACCCGCTCGTGACCCCCGTCCCAGCTCAGGTCACATCGTACAGACGCTACGTCTGTGATGCATGATGTGATTCCGGACCCGAAAGGCTCGCAAGCGATGTTCAAGCAGACGCTAAAGATGATCAGAAAAGGTGCGTTTGAGATCGCATGAAACGGTTTGCGAGATCTGAAAGCAAATCGAAGCCTCGATTGGAAACGAGCGACTCGAGGCCGTGCAGAGCAGCAGCACACTGCAGTAGCGAATCACGTCACTTTGTGCAGCCGTTTGGCATGAACACGCCTGGCGGATAAAACCGTTTTCTAGTGTCTTTTTTCTTTTTCCCTTTTTTTGCTGCGTGCAGTATCATCGTCACAGCGTTCAGCTGTCGTTGAGGCGTCTTGACTCGCCCAGAAGATCCCCTTCACGAAAACGATGTGGTTATATCCCACACTCCTGCGTGTTAGCGTGGATCAGAAGAGAGGGTGCCAGGTCGAATGGTTGTGTGTTTGCTCACAGCCACTCTTTCAAAGCATGACGACGAGCTCTCGCTATTCCGAAGGGCTCCGAAGGAAGATCCAGACCGATGCCGGCTGGGACTGAATGAGCTGCATTGTATCTGGCGGTCTTGGCAGCGTGCAACGTGCAACGTGCAACGTCGAAAGGTGGAAATGTACACCCCGTCCATCGACACGAGCCTCAGCTTTAAATGAAATCGTGATCAGGAACAGACAAGCGGAAGTAGAATCGACAATGTCGAGGTGGCTCGCTAGCGAGGTTTGACTCGCGTGGAGCCTGAAATTGGGTCTCACAAGGGGCGAGAGCGCCATGCCGACGAGCATTGTGACCGTGCTGGCAAGCAGCAGCTTGCCATGGTCGTTTCGAGCTCCGCGCCATTTCAGAGTCCGAACGGAAAAGGGCCATCTCGAGGGTGCTGCGGTCGTAATGAGAGCTGACATATTCCCTTTCCAGCGATGATGTACAGCTTTGCCAGCCATTGTGTTGCTAGGCATGATGAAGGCGGTTGCGTTGAAGCATAGCAACTAAAGGTCGCGATTGACATCTGACAGAAAAAGAGCCATGCGACGCATCCGCTTTCCCGACGCCTTGGGCCGCGCACTTTTCGAGGTGTCAGCACACGCTCGACGCTGCTTGCAGGACCTTGCATCTAGCCTCTCAGACGATTCCGGGAAAAAGTCCTCGATGCAGCGGCGAAACAGGTCGGACAGCGATGGATTAACGAGAGGCACATCTCACCAAAACCCGCTGTCTGCATTGACAAACACTATCGTTCTTGCTCGGCTAGAAGCACATGGCCACTCGACCGCTCGCTCGGTTGCGGTTGGAGCTGTCATGCGATTCCGGCAGCTCAAGATCACAGCCGATCATGGATCAATCTCGATGGATTTTCACAGCCTCAATTTGCTCAATAAATTTGTGCTTGCGATCCTTTATGGTCGGCCCTCTTGTTGCGTTGGTCAGCTGCGCCGAAGCACGGTAGCTCGTGACCTGAACACCTTGGACTCGGGTCGGCACGTTGGGCTCTTCTGTATCGACTTGGTAGTCAGTGAGAATCAAGATCGCAGATCGGCACCGACAGAGGGACACAGCGAGGTAACAATTATCCAGCACAACGAGGCAGCCACTGTCGAACGAGAAGCAAGCATTTCGAGTTTATCCCAAATCGCAACTCCGCAATGTTTGGACTGGCGGAAGTCGGAGCTGATCTCGCCAAGGGCGCTGAGTTGGTGTGTGATTGCTGATCTTGAATTGGGACTCAGCAACTCGGTGCCGGTCACCTAGGACGTGAGGGCTTGTGAAGCGCCTTTCATGCGCACACGTTGTCGGGTCGCACACACTGGTCCGGAACGAGAACGGAAGAGGCGGGATTCATGCTATCCGTGACCCGGACTGACAGCTATGCACATTGCACTCGACGTCTCTACAACCAACGGAACGGCTCCAATCAGCGCCAAGCTGTGCGAGAGGATTGAAGCAAATCCCGCTTGCGCCAAACTGGAAACGTCTAACCACGTCTGCAGACGAGGCGTGGGCGATCATTGCCGAATCGCGATCTTATCACGGATAGAGAGAAACGAATGAGATCGAAACACGATGATCGCCTATCGATAGTCATCACGCCAGATAGCGGGTGACGAAAGACAGCTGACAACCGGATCAGGGTCAGAAGAGGAGGCCAGCATCGAGAACCGGAAGCAGCGGCAGCAGCACATGTCCACACACCAGCTGATCGATGACGGTGTCGCCCACGCGGATATTTTTTTTTTTATCTCATCGCAATCGCGCCCACCGCGAGGCAGGTCGAGTTTATCCGCAATCGCGCGTGGCGGCGAAAAAAAAAAAAAGAGAGAATGTCGAATCGCGTCTTGCTCACAAGCCTTACTTTTCTTCTTTCGATGTTTGTTCTGCAACCGTAACAGGCTACAATTCAAAAAAAAAACGTTTCGCACGAGCAAATCGCACGCGGCGCGTGCGCGTCATGCCGAAGAAGCGTTTGCAGTTTGGCGTTCTGATATGGCTCATTGCTGGACCTGCACCGACGAGCATCGATTGCATGCGAACAGTCGGCAGAGCGAATGCTGCCGGGTGATGCTGACGAGTCTGTGCAATCGTTCAGCGTCAAAGGAATGATGATGTTCGGGAACAAGTGCGAGCGAGGAGCAGCAGCAGCAGCAGCAGCAGCAGCAGCAAGGCAAAGTAACACAAGCCAAAAAAAAAAAAAAAAAAAAAAAGACACGAGCCGCTCTCAGCCAGCAAAGCGCTCCGACACGTAACACTGAGACGTTCAGCCTCGGCTGGCTCTCCCTTTCTTTCTTGGGATTTTTGCAACAGCACAGCGCAGTTGGCAAGTCTGAGTTACTTTTGCTGCTCGTTGCAACCAACCCACACACGCTTCCACCAAGTCTCCTTTCGTTCCCACCGTCATCATCACCTCCTCTCCATAAAATCACACCTGACTCAGCTACTGTAGCTCGGCAGCAGCAGACACTCGAAGCGGTACAAGCTGGTCTTGTTGCTCCTTCTTTCTTCTTCTTCTTCTTCTTCCTTTCCGACCACATTCTCTCGCATTCACGCATCGCCCATGGCATCCCACGCTCCAGCATCGGCCGTCGTCGTATCTGGCATCAACAAGTCCACAGCCAAGAAGCAGATCGACGACTTTTTCAGCTTCTGCGGCTCCATCACCCAGCTCGATCTCTCCGACGATGGCGCTGCTCATCAAAAGGCGCTCATCCACTTTGCCAAGCCCAGTGCCGCCAGCACCGCCGTCATGCTTCACGGCAGCTCGCTAGACGGCGCCAACCTCTCGGTCACGCTTGCTGGTGATGCTTCTGCTGCTGTCGCTGCTGGTACGACTGCTGCCGCAGCTGCTGCGCCACACGACGACGCACAGCCCGTCGGACAAGAGGACAAGCCCAAGACGGCCATCATCGCCGAGTACCTCGCCCACGGCTACACCATCTCGGACGAGATTACAAAGCGCGCCATCGACCTCGACAGCAAGCACGGCCTCTCCACCAAGTTCAAGGGCTACCTCTCCCAGCTCGACCGTTCGCTCGGCAAGCAGCTCGAAAAGGCCGCTCCTTCGGCTTCCGCCTCCACCACCACCCAAAGCACCGAGCACACGCCCAGTGGCCCTGCCGCTCTCGCCTCTGCCACCGAAAAGGTGGCCGCCGCTATGCCCGTTCCTGGCGACGACGCCTCTGTCCAGGGCCCCAAGACCACCACCACCGTCCCCGGCACCGAGCAGGACCCTTCCTTCACCCGCAACCTCCAGCAGCGCGCCCAGGCGGTGCTCGACAAGCCCGAGGTGAAAGCCAAGACCGACCTCGTCTGGACCAAGCTCAGCGACTACTACAACGCCTTTGCCAACCACCCCAAGATCCACGACTTTTACTCCAAAACCTCCAAGTCGGTCACCGACGTGCACGAAGAGGCGAAGCGCATCTCCGAGAAGAAGAAGCAGGGTGGCGCCTCGGGCGCTGCTGGCACTTCGGCGCCCGTCGCCTCGTCCGCCGCCACGGGTGCCAAGCAGATGAGCGTCTCGTGGCTCGTGCTCGGTCTCGTCCTCTTCTCGTCGCTCTCGCTCCACGGCGTCGCTGCCCACGAGCACGACGCCATCTCCAACGAGCCCGCAGAGGTGGCCGGCTTCAAGCCCACGGACATCGAGCACGAGAGCTACATCCAGAGGCACATGCGCACCGAACACCACATCAACGCCTTCAACCTCGGCAGCGCCTTTGCGCTCCACGACCTCGACCGCAACGGCGTGCTCGACCGCTCCGAGATCGAGGCCATCTACGGCGTGCACCACTCGGAGTCCAAGAAGCACTCGGAGACGCACGAGGTGCACGACGAGAAGGCCGACAAGATCGTCGGCGCCGTGCTGCGCGCCATGGACACCAACGGCGACGAGCTCATCACCAAGAAGGAGTTTATCGATGCCGGGCCCAACGGGCTGCCTATCTTCCCAGAGTACAACATCGGCAGTCTGGGCCATCACTACGACGAGGAGTCCGAGTTCTTTGTGCACCACGAGGAGCTGTACCACAACACGCCCGAGACGCAGACGGACGACGCGTACAACCACAAGGAGGACCTCGAGCATTTCGCGCACCACGACCAGATCGAGAAGGAGGAGGAGCAGCGCGAACGCAAGGCCGAGGGGCTGCCGTCGATCGAGGAGGAGGACAAGCTGCGCAAGGAGGCGGCGGCGCGCGGCGACAAGTACGTCTCGCCGTACGAGCAGCAGCTCACGCCCGAGGAGCAGAGCAAGGCGCAGAAGCAGCACGACGAGGCGCAGCTCGGCCACGCCGTGCACGAGGCCGAGGCGTCGCAGCACGTCTTCCGCACGCCCTCGGGCACGCATGTGGTCAAGGAGGAGCAGATGGTCTTCCAGGATCTCGAGGTGGACAATACCGGTCGGCCCGCTCACCCGCCCGCTGTTTCCGAGTCGAAGGACGGCAAGGACGCCGCCGCTGCTGCTGCTGCGGGCCAAGAGCGTCTCCCGCACGGCGTCGCCGATCGCGTGCCCGGAGAGACCGAGGAAGGACGACGACAGCGTCTCGCTGCTGCCAAGCTCGAAGCCTCGCGACGACCCTCTTACGGCCAAGGTCCCAAGGGCTTTGCACAGCCCAAGGACGACAGCGATCGCATGCGCAAGGGTGCGCCGTACAAGGTGAGTGATCGCATCCCCCCTTCTAAGTTGCCCGACCGGCCATTCCAATGACGAATTGACCTGTTCTGACCAACGGGACAGTATCCTCCTTTGCAAAAACAGTACCGCCTCAAGAAGCAGTCGTACTTTGTAAGTGTCTTTTCCTCAACGCGGTGTGTCGACACTGTAGCGCCACGTGCTGACCCGCTCTCCTCTCTTTCTCACCAACACAGGGCGAATTCTAAGTTGCTCTCATCTCATCTATTGTTTGTCCCGCCTGAGTGCTGGCAGTCGCTCGCAATGCATTTTCCAGTTTTGTTATTAGACTCTCTTGTCTATGCGCGCAAGCTCGCTGACGCGTATCGACGGTTTGCTCATCTCCTGTGCCAGATCACACCACGTTGAGGGGATGAAAGCACTGCATTGCGGATGGGGTGTGGACGACAGGAGCTTGGAGTCATTCTGCCCGTCATCGTAGCTAGAAACCAGGCGAGAGACGGCATCGCCGCTGCAGTGCAAGAGAAACAAACGAACGGACCGACACAGCTCTGCAGGTCAAGAGAGCCGCGAGCTGGTTGCTTGCAAGCCAGAGTGCATACAACTCAGGCTCGCTCAAAGCGCCAACCCGACTCCCCCGACATCTCCTTCGGAACCAGTCCGACCTGGCATCGCATCAAAGTCCAATGAACAAAACGTGACCAGGGTCAGCGGCTCTTCGCATTCTCTAGTCAGCTCGACACCAACAGAACAACTTACCAGGGGAGGATACACCATGAAGGGTGCCAAGGTCATGACAAGATCTTTCTTTTCAACCTCGACCGGAATGATCCTTGAGACGGAAATGTAGCAACGAGACGACAGGGGTCATAGCGTCAGTTGTCTACAAGTTTTGCAACTCGAGCCTTGTCGACATGTCTGCTACTCAAGGACGAGGAGCCCATCGTTACTCACTTGAACATGTTGGGCATGGTACCGTCAGGCATAGGCTGAATCTTGAAAGCACGAGGAGGACTGCCCAGCTTGACCAGCTCCATGTGCTGCACCTCCTTGGGATGAGTGATACCCATCTCGGGCTTGTCCTTCGAGGTGATCGTGTACTGGTCGTTCTGGTGCTTCTTGACTTCCCACAGCTGATGTCCGTGTTCGCCGTGTGGCAGGAGGTTCAACGGAGCATCGGGACTACCACCGCTGAGGCAGCCGTGCTGGCCGAGGAGTCGGTAAACGCCTTCAGGGATTTCGGCAGAGGCCATGTTGTTGAGTCGGCTGAGGCTAGTAGTTGATGACGATTGGAAGGCTTTGATGCGTGCTAGAAAGGATTGGAAGCCAGATCGAGGACTTGGCTGGTAGGAGATTGTAGGAGCAAGGGTGAGCGAGTGAGCGAGTGAAGACAAGTAAGAAAGGTCCGCAGAGGCTCGAAGGCGGGTCTTTATAAGCTTGATGCGGACGCAAATCTCTTCCCTCAAGGACGGTCTCTCCTGCGGTCGAAGCTGAGTTTCCGCGCTCAAGGAAGCGCGAGTGTGATAGCAGACCAGTCGAATTGCGCCGTGATCTTCGAGTGTGACGAGGTGGTGAAAGTGTGACCCGGTCACAAGACACAAATTGGCGCAAGAACCGGCGCAACAGTCACACTACGATGGCCAATTCGGTCGACGGGTGACTGCCGTGAAGCGTTTGGGAAGCCAGCACAATCTTGAGCAACTTGGCTAATCACACTTTTGAACATCACCAAAGCGAGAATGGAATAGTCAAGTCAAAACGCGGTCAGCTGATGCCGAAGTGAAGAATCGACGGATTTGTGACCGATAGCCAAGGCTCATGGTCAAGCTCAATGGTAGCGGAGAAGGCGATTGAGTTTGCGCCGCTCGAAAATGTGTCGTTTCGAGATCCGTATCGATGTCACGAAAGTGGCACACGCCGAAGTCGTAGCGTGCTGAACGTGACCGTTCGAAGGACGACGGACAGCGACACGCAACGTCCAAACACATCACAGCAGAGGACGCGATCGTTCTACCCGACTCAGACCTTAGCGTCGGCTCGGTGCAAGTGGTGGATTGCTACAACGGACAAGAGATCCGCGACTCGGATGACTTGTAGTACAAGTGACGTACTTGATCGGCGTGAGCTTGTTCAGCGTCGGATGTTGTAGGATGCTTGGCATAGTTGCTAGTCTTCTTCAACAGCGTCTTCCGGTGCCATGCAACAAAGATTGCAACTGACAGCAGTGAGATCGGCATCCGACGCCAACACACGCTTACTGAGTCGACCTCTGCTATCTTCAAAGTCGGCGATAATAGTTTTCTTGTCGCGAGGTGACTCGTCGTCAATGTATACGACAGTCAAGGCTTCGAAAGGCTTTTTTCCGACCGCCGCTTGCCGCAAAAGACGCTCGATATCCTCTTCCATTCCCGAACTCCCGTAAGGCCATTCAACTGTCACGACGCAGTATTTGAACTGCTCCGCCTCTATCAGAGCAATGAGGTCTTGCCTCTCTTCCTGAGAAAGCTTGCTGGTGAGGAAGTAGACTAGAACGTCACAGTCTGCATTGCGTGGTCATTCGGCAGCCATGTTGGTCTGCCGGCTCGAGTCTTCTTTGGTATCTGCTCTAGTAGGGGGTAAACAGTTGACGCGATGTCGAATTAGGAGTGGTGAGCTATTTCAAGACAAGATCGAAGCACAGTGGTTCGTGCGCCCGTGACCGCCTTTCGTCCATCACCCGACGGATGGCGGAACCCGACAACGTGTGCGACTGCAGCCGCTCTCTGTCTCTCTGTCTCTCTCTGTCTCTCTCTCTCTCTCTCTCGTGTTCGTCACAACTTTGCAGTCAGGTGAACATCTCTTGCAAAGAGCACGCCGACAAAAAGCAACTGACGGAACGTTCCTACACACGCCCTCCCGAGGTAACTGCACCTACTGCGGCGCAACTGGAAGGGCCACCCATCCACATGGTCGCAGCAACAACGAGAAGATCCCCGAATTCTGCACGCCGTCGTAACGGTTGAGCACGTTCTCGTTGTCCGCGCGGTACGTTCTCTCCCAGCTCGCCTTCCGAAAAAGCGCGGAGGTTCAGCCCAAAGGAAGAGCGGGCCGAAGGCACGGCCCGCAGGCTCTTGTGCACCTCAGGTACAGCGCAAACGGTGTATAGAATTTGCCGAAGATGGCGTGGGGGGTACAGCGTCATTCTGCGTCTGGAAGCCGTTTTTTTTTTCCGTAAAAGTCGCCGGTGTTTGGTGCCGCCGAGCTGTCCGACACTGCACAAGGCAGTTCTAAATTTGTTTGGGTCGAATGCTGTCGAAGCGAGGATGGGAACGTGCCAAGAACGTTTGAAACCTTCCTGCCTCGTTTAGATGCTTGCGAAGTCGTGCTCGAGTGTGCTCGCATGGGCCTTCGTTGTTCGCTGCCGTTGTTCGGAAGCTTTGTCGCGATGCACCCAAGAGGGCATGGTTCGAGATGCTTGATTGCCACTGAAGGAGGATGTATATAAACAGAAGGCTTGTATTCACTACCCCACACTCGATCACAACCCGCACACACTCAACAACACCATGAAATTCTTCTCGCTCCTCACCGCGGCTCTTGCCTCGTCGGCCTCTGTGGCTTCTAGCCCACTCGAGGTGCGACAGGCTAGCTCGAGCAGCAGCGTCGCATCTTCGACCTCGTCGTCCTCGACGCGTGCCTCAAGCGCCATCTCGTCGAGCACCGTCTCCCCCTCCTCCTCCTCATCGGCCCCCACCACCACCGCCACCCAGTCCACCGGCTCGGGCGGTGCCAAGAACACGACCATCATCAACAGCTACAACTCCACCCTTTCGTACAACAGCACCGCCACCTCCAACGACAACGCCGTAGACGGCGTTGGCGCTGCGGGCTTCGCCGGCGTCAAGAAGTCGAAGCACCCGCTCAACGTTGTTCTGACCAACGACGACAGCTGGGAGTCGGCCAACATCTGTGTGCTGTACTATGCGCTGCGCCGGGCGGGACACCGCGTGCTGATGGTCGCGCCGTCGCACAACCAGTCGGGCAAGGGCGGCACGGTGGTGTTCCCGACCTCGCTCAACATCACTTCGGAGGGACGGGGCGGGTTCGTGCCGGTGGGGGCGCCGTATGCTGGGCTGAACGTGAGCGATCCGGCTCTGCGGTACTTTAACGGCACTCCTGCTGCTGCTGCCGGCTGGGCACTGGACCATGATGCAGTCTACTTCTTCAACGCTAGTCGCAACGACACTACGGCTGGTGTAGACCTCGTTGTAAGCGGTCCGAATGAAGGAAACAACTTGGGATCGTTTGTGTGGACACTTTCTGGCACGATCGGCGCCTCGTACTTCTCCGTCGAGCGCAGCGTGCCCTCGATCGCATTCAGCGCGTCGACCGACGTGCGCCAGTACCCCACGCTCAACCTGTCGAACGCCAACGACGAGTCGGTCAAGATCGCCACGTACTCGTCCAACTTTGTCACCACTGTCGTAGACGAAGCCAAGAAGTCCAACACATCGGCGCGCATTCTGCCGCTCGGCATCGGGCTGACGGTCAACTACCCCAAGATCGAGCCCACGGGCAACTGCACCAACCTCACGTGGGTGCACACGCGCCTCACGGGCAAGGCCATCGTCGACCGCGTCGTCGTCAACGCCACCACGGGCCCCCCCACGTACGCCGACCTCGTCAGCGACGGCGTGAATGCGTGCATCTCGGGCAACTGCTCCCTCCCCGGCGAGACGGATGTCATTGGGAACGGCAGGTGCCAGGCCTCGGCTTCGATCTACTCGGTCGATTACAATGCGCCCACGAACGCGACCAAGGACCTGGTGGCTGCGCTGACGACGGGCATCACGTCGCTCAACTCGAACGGCACGGGCAGCTCGAACCGCACCAACGCCACCACTGCTTAAGAGTTGATTTTAGAGTTGTATCTTGATTGTCGATAGAAAGGAAAGAATGGTTCCCGTAACACAGTCCGCGAGAGTGAATGATTGCGCAAATGAATTGAAAAGTGTTGGTGAAATGCGTCATCACAGCGACGAAGCCTGCTCCTGCGCCAACCGAATCGCCTCCCTATTCCGCTCCCTACCGCGCTCGCGCTTGCCACCTTGCATGGTCTTGACGAGCTTGCGACGCTGCTCATCATCGCCCTCTGGATTCGACGACGCATTCAACGGCTTGGTCTCGTCCACCTGCGCCACGCCAATGAGCGACGTATCGAGCGGATGATTGAACCGTCCCTTGCGCGACGAACGCGTCGCGATGATCTCGGCGGACGATGGCACCTCGATCTTGGGCCACGTGGTGAGCGCAGGGTACAGGCCGAGGTGCTCCACCGTCGCCGCGTCGAGCAGCGCGCGGGGGGACGCGTCGCCTTCGCTTGCGGGCAGCAGGGCCGAGACGAGCGCAGGGCTGGCTTGGCGTTCGAAGTGGTTTGAGGGAGAGAGGGTGAAGACGGCCGCTTCGGCTTCGGGGTGGGGTGATGGTGGTTCGGGACGGAACTCGGGGCGCGTGTCGAACGTGGCGATGACCGAGGCGGGGGTGGATGGGGAGCGCTGGACGAGGGCGAGATGCAGGATGGGTGCAGACGCACGCGTGACTTGGATCTGTTCGGAAATGTCGCGCGCCGTTTCCTCGGAGTCCAAAGGCGCGAGCAAGGCGCTGACGGGCACAGAGAAGAAAGCCGTAGCGCCTTCGACGACGATCAACAACCACTGCTTGCCCTCTGCATCGCGGTACGGAAGCAGATCCGAAATGACGATGGTCGGCTTGCTGTCCTTGGAGTACTGCGCCGCGAGTGGTTTGGCCTCGAGCTGGTCATCTCCACCCTGCTTGCGCTTGTTCTTCTTGCTGGATGCCTGGAGCGCTTTCGATTCTCGCTTCCTCTCCTCGCGGTCGCGCGCAAGGACGTACGGTGCCAGTGCTGTGCTCAGCTCGTTGATCGAAAGGCACGCACCGTCAAAGGCAGTATCGGCCGAAGCGGCAGCACCGGGCCGTGGCAAGGTCCACACTCGCAGTGCCCTACCACCCTCGGAGCTGACGAGACGCAGCTCGCCGTCGGTGTCCGGAAGCACGGCGAGCGCTCCAACGAAAGCTTCAGAGCCCTGGAGGAATCGGTCGATGACGTAGGCGAGACGCTTGCGGCCCCAGCGCGAGATGCGGATGTGCTCGTCGCGGTCGCCGGTGACGATGTAGGCGGGCGGCGCTGTGGGCGTGGCTGCTGGGATGAAGGCGAGACTGGTGATCATGCTGACGTGGCCGAGGAGGATCTGCATGGAAGCGTCGTCTGGCGAGTCCATCTGGTCCTGCTCGTCGACTTCGGCCCCGTGCTTCTTGCCGGCATTGGCCTCAGCAGATGGAAGGGTGCGAACGTCGTTCTCGTTGACGATGAAGCTGCGAATGTCGCCGAAGCGGTCGATGCAGATAAGCTCCTCGGAACCGGTGGGCGTCGAGTCGCTGGACGGCATCCAGTGCAGCACGGCGGCTCGTTTGGGCAAGAGCTTGATCACGATCTCCTTGCCAAACTCGAATCCGGTGATGGCTCCTTCGGCGGTGCGTTGGAGCTTCCACACTCGCAGCACTTTGTCGTCTCCCGTAAGGGCGAGGAAGCGATCCGAATGCGAGAAGCTCGCGAGACGCGCGAAGCTGATGTGTGGTTGATCGGCGTATCGCGCTGCGTCGGACTGGTCGGGAAGCGTAGGCTGCGGCACAAAGACGGTGGTAGGCATGGCATACGTCTTGAAGGTGCCGTCGGGCTGGCCATCGACGAGCTGGATCGAGTTGGGCGAGAGAAACACCGAGAGATCAGAGCGGTGCGCTACTGCGACGTGGTGGAGTGGCGCGCTCGCCATTGTTGCGCTGGATGGACCTGCCTCTGCCATCTTTGACCGTCGAGGAGAGGATGATGGCAGGAAGAGAAGGAGGACTTCCAAAAACCTCCACTCAAGAAGAAAAAAAATCCCTTCCCAAAAACCCTGAAGAGCTTCTTGAAACCGACTCGCACGAATCATCAATTTAGCTGAGTGTTAAGTCGAGCTGAACGTCTTTCCTCGGGAAAAATCGATCACCAGAAATGGGCTGCTGAGCTGACTGGGCGTCTTGCTTCTGTTCTGCAAGCGGGGCTCTCCGGAACAACAAGCCATTTCGAGAGAGACGCGAAAAATACGCAGAAATTCGGCTCTCCAGCCAGAGAAATACAAAAGGGGACTCTCGAAGAATACAACTTGGCAGCGTCCAAGATGTGAAAATTGAATTTGGGACAGTCACCAATCAAGTGGTGGAAAATGGTCACCCAAGATGGAATCGCTGCTGCTGTGCTGCTGCTGCTGCTGCTGCTGCCTTTTTTGGGCTGAGAGAAGGTCAGGCTGGATGAGAAGGAACGGAAAGCAAGGCAGCAAGGAAAGCGCATTTCTTTCTGGAGAGAGGCAGAGAGAGAGCGCGCTCAGAGCCTTCCTGGAAAGACGTCCCGGCCGTTGGCTGTCGTTGGGCGCTGCTTTTGCGAAGGAAGCTTTGAAATCGCGGATTCGCAAGAACCGGTCTGATCGTCTTTGGTCGTCGTCGTGATCGCTTCGTCAAGCCTCCATCACCTGTCCCTCGCCTCACAGCCCCTTCGTCACCATGGCTGCCCGTCTCTTCGCACAGTCCTCCTTGAGGCTCGCCCGAGCCCAAAAGGTTCCGGCCACCGCCGCTACCTTCAACCTTCGCAACCTGGCCACCGCCGTGTCGCGCCAGCCCATCACCCAGACCACCACGCTCTCCAACGGTCTCACCGTCGCCACCGAGTCCAACCCCTCGGCCCAGACCGCCACCGTCGGTGTGTGGATCGACGCTGGCTCGCGCGCCGAGACAGATCGCACCAACGGAACCGCCCACTTCCTCGAGCACATGGCTTTCAAGGGTACGTATACCGCTTTCGACGCAGCCACCCCAACGCAACTCCATCATTTGGGCCAACACGCGAGCACACGTCGCAGCAGCAACAGACTTCTGCTCCAACTCGCATCTCTCAGCCGACCAAGATGATTCGACAACTGCAGCAAAACAGCTCTTGAAGCGGACCCTCTCGCGCATTGGTTTCGCCGCGGAGGGCTGGTTCAATCATCTACAATCTTGGCAGCTGGACTGACCTTGTCTTCCCTTCTTCTCGTTTGTCAGGAACCGGCAAGCGTTCGCAGCACTCGCTTGAGCTCGAGGTCGAGAACCTCGGCGCGCACCTCAACGCCTACACCTCGCGAGAGCAGACCGTCTACTACGCCAAGGCCTTCCGCAAGGACGTCGACAAGGCGGTCGACATCATCTCGGACATCCTCCAGAACTCGAAGCTCGAGAACTCGGCCATCGAGCGCGAGCGCGACGTCATCCTCCGCGAGCAGGAGGAGGTGGACAAGCTCAAGGAGGAGGTCGTCTTTGACCACCTCCACTCGGTCGCCTTCCAGGGCCAGCCGCTGGGCCGCACCATCCTCGGCCCCAAGAAGAACATCCTCTCGATCAAGCGCGACGATCTCGCCGAGTACATCAAGACCAACTACACGGCCGACCGCATGGTTCTCGTCGGTGCCGGTGGCATCGAGCACGACTCGCTCGTCAAGCTCGCCGAGCAGCACTTTGGCAGCCTGCCCGTCAGCTCGAGCCCCATCAAGCTCGGCCAGTCGTCGTCGCCCAAGACCAGCTTTGTCGGCTCCGAGGTGCGCATCCGCGACGACACGTCGCCCACGTGCAACTTTGCGCTCGCCGTCGAGGGTGTGTCGTGGAAGTCGCCCGACTACTTCCCCATGCTGGTGCTGCAGAGCATCATGGGCAACTGGGACCGATCGCTGGGCTCGAGCCCGTTGCTGTCGTCGCGCCTGTCGCACATCGTCTCGTCCAACAACCTGGCCAACTCGTTTATGCACTTCTCCACCTCGTACTCGGACACGGGTCTGTGGGGTGTCTACATGGTCTCGGAGAACTTCCTGCAGCTCGACGACCTGATCCACTTTACGCTGCGCGAGTGGCAGCGCATGAGCACGGCGCCCACCGAGGGCGAGGTGGAGCGTGCCAAGGCGCAGCTCAAGGCGAGCTTGCTGCTCGGCCTCGACGGCACCACGGCGATCGCCGAGGACATTGGACGACAGCTCGTCACGGCAGGCAAGCGATACACGCCACAGGAGATCCAGGCGGCCATCGACTCGATCGGCGTGCACGACATCCAGCGCGTCGCACGCACCTACCTGTGGGACGCCGACTTTGCGCTCGCTGCACACGGCCAGGTCGAGGGCATCCTCGACTACAACCGCATCCGATCCGACCTAAGCAGCATGGTGTGGTAAAGCGACGCTAGAAGGTGATCCTTGACCAACACGCTTTCGTCGCTCTGCCGTCTCGTCGGTCTTTCTCGTTTGACACTAGACGTCATCGCTTCTTTGTGCGGAAGATACCGCGTTCTCTTTTTGAATCCCATCACACTTTGCCAGTTTGCCGACCTGAACGCGCAAAGATGAGTGTTTGCTTGTGGAGCCCAACTTGTGAGCTGCAAGCTTGCGGTTGTGATCTTGTGAAGAGCAAGCCGACGATGCCGTTCGAGATTTGGCAAGAGCTTCTGAGTGGGAGACAGGGTGATTTTCCGCAAGAAAAGCAGCAACAACAGCAGCAGCGGAAGGGAGGCGCACAGCAGCGTGTCTGTTCGGAGGAGCGATGCGGAGCCAGCACAGCGCGAACGAGCCACTCTGGTCGAAATTCGTGCTGCACCGCGCTTGCCGTGTCAGCAGCCCGAAAATGGCGTCTCACCGTTTCGCTCAAAGTAACACGGCAGTGCACGCACGCAATCTTCCAAGCCAACACATCACACCCTCTTCGTCTCGATCCTCGATTCCATCCCTTTCATCTTCGCAACCAGACCAATATCGCCACCGCCACGCCACACCGCAAACATGGACTTCGACGACATCGGCAGCAAGCTCGCCAACCTGACCATGTACGACGTCAAGTCGCTCTACCGTCAGGCCAGGAACTATGCGCTCAACGTCAGCGAGATCGAGGCCAAGGTCGACGAGGCCACCAACGACGACCCCTGGGGTGCCAGCTCTACCCTCATGCAGGAGATCGCCCAGGCCACCAACAACTTCCAGGACTTTAACGAGATCATGCCCACCATCTACCGCCGCTTCATGGAGAAGGAGGCGCGCGAGTGGCGCCAGATCTACAAGGCGCTCCAGCTGCTCGAGTACCTCATCAAGCACGGCTCGGAGCGCGTTGTCGACGATGCCCGCTCCCATCTCGCCACCATCAAGATCCTGCGCAACTTCCACTACATCGACGAGAAGGGCAAGGACCAGGGCATCAATGTTCGCAACCGCGCCAAGGAGCTCGCCGAGCTGCTGTCGGACGTCGATCGCATTCGACAAGAGAGGAGGAAGGCTCGCTCGAACAAGACCAAGTACACCGGTGGAGGCAACGGCGAGTTTGTGCCCGGCAGCGGCACCGGACGATACGGCGGATTCGGCAGCGACAGCTACTATGCTGGCGGAGGTGCTGCTGCAGGCGCATCCAGTTCCAGCGGTGGCGCGGCTGCTCGTGAGAGCTTCGAGGAGTACGACGCGGGCGATTACGAGGAGACGCCATCGGCAAGACCTAGCTCGAGCACCACGCGTGCCGGTGCTTCGCGTACCTCGAATGCCCCCGCGCCCGCCAAGAAGGAGGCGCCCAAGGTCGCTGATCTGTTCAGCTTTGATGACGATGACGACCAGCCTGCTGCGGCTCCGGCTGCTGTTGCTGCTGCGCCCGCTGCCAAGCCAGTGGCGGACGATGCATTCGGCGACGACTTTGACGACTTCCAAGCTGCTCCCGCTGCCCCCGCCAAGCCAGCCGCAACACCATCCGCGCAGCCACAAGCTGCCTCGTTCGACTTTTTCGACTCTGCTCCGATCGCCCCCGCAGCCGCCAAGTCTCCCGCTTCGAGCACCGTCATGTCGCCCGTCTCTGCATCGAAACCCACCACCCCGGCCGTCACCTCGCCTGCAGCCAGCCGCCCTGCCGCCTCGACCAACTCGTCGTTCAACTTTGACGACCTCTGGGCCGCCTCTTCGGGCAAGTCGAGCAATGCTGCTGGCAAACAAAAGATGTCGATGGCCGAGATGGCCAAGAACCAGAGCTCGAGTGCGCTCTTTGCCTCGTCTGCCGCTCAGCCGGCCGCGCAGCAGCAGCAGCAGGCGAAGAAGAAGGACATCTTTGATCTGCTCTGATGGGCTTCGTCTGTAGTCTGGTCATTCTCGTGTAATGGCATTATGGTTGTTCGCGTTGCTGTTCGTGCTTGCGTGTTGTTTCGCACAATGCATAGATGTTTGCACATCACAATGCGGGTTCGGATTGTGTGCACTGAGCAGATGTGAAAGCTGAGCTGCTGTGTGAAGTGAGTTCTGCGGACGTACGCACCACCTTCTCGACGTACTCTCCATCGACGACTCTTCTACAACCTCGTTCTGAACGCAATGCCTTCAACCAAAGCAACCCCACGAAAGCTCATCGAGACCACTCATACGGTGGCCAAGGTGCTGTCGTGCGACTTCGGAATACGTAACGGCTACGAATGCGTCAACATCCCTCATGTTTCTCCTCCGCCGTCGGTGCAAGACATCAACAGCAACACTGAGGCCGCAGCAGCTCTCAAGGCGTTCCTCGCGCAGCAGGACGGCGTGAGGCTCGACCGCGTTCGACGTGTGGCGATCGGAAGCTCCGCGAGCCTTAAGACTGGAGACATCGTAGAGATCCAGCAAGGCACCACGAGAACGCTCGTTCTCATTCGCCAGACTACGGGGCTCGATGTGATTGGATCCGAACTGGTGTGGGGCCGCACGACAATCCTGCACGACGTGCTCAAGAGCAACGAGGTCTTTGCGACCGACCGAGAGGTGATCGCTCCACTCTCGAAGGTCGAGAGCAAAATCGATCCGAACACCGTGGTTCTGCGCTACGCCTGGGACGAGACCAAGCCAGCTTTCACCGGACTCAACGAGTGGGCCAGGCACATGGGATCAGAGACGGACGAAGTGGTGTACCACGAGGGCGACTTCGTCTTCCTACAGCCTTGCGACAATGCTCCGCTTCTCGACATCGTACAGGTGCACCGAATCCGCAACCAGAGTGTCTACGTCCGGTATCTGCATCGGCAGATCACGCAGACATCCGACTTCAAGCACGACAGGCTGCTGCTGCCTTCCGAAGAACTGGTGCGAGTCGATCGAGCGTCGTTTACGCCCATAGCAAAGTGTAACGTGTCTCTGCTGTCCGACCGGGCCTCTTCGTGGACTCTGGATGCCAATGACTTCTTCGTGACCGAGGAAGGCGCGGGAGTTCTGCGTCCGGAATGCGCGCCATGCACCGAGCAAGCGAGGAAGGCGAGGAGGACTCAACGCAACCAGACACGGCTGGCCGGTATGGAGATCATGTGTGGCGCTGGAGGCCTCAGTCTCGGTCTGGATCTCTCTGGAGCCTGCGAGACCAAGTTCGCCATCGACGCCGACGAGGACTCGGTCAAAACATTCCGCTCACACCATCCAAATGCAAAGGTGTTCTGCTGCGACGCTGGCGACGCTTTGCAACGTGCCATCTCCGGAAGACTCTCTGCACAAGGCGTGCCCTTCCCGCAGCGCGGCCAAGTCGACGTGATCTCCGCGGGCCCGCCGTGCCAGGGCTTTAGTCACAGGAACAGAACGGCTCCACGCGAGGCTGCGCAGCAAGACCCGCGCAACCTGCTGGTGTGCACGGTGCTGGGCTGGGTCGAGCACCTGCAGCCCAAGTACTTGATCCTCGAGAACGTCGAAGGGTTCACGGACTCAAAGCTCGGAGGGCGCAAGCAGGGGATGGTCAAGCTGGTCATGAAGTGTCTGCTCGACCTTGGCTACGCGGCTACTTGTGGATTCGTGCAGTCGGGGGCCTTTGGCTGCCCGCAGTCCAGAGGAAGATTCGTCTTGCTCGCTGCGAGGCGAGACTTGGTCCTCCCACGTCTGCCGCTGCCGACTCACCAATTTTTGGGCAGAAAAGCCAATCCTTTCACCTGGACGGATGGAACGGGCAAGACGTACGCAGCGCAACGAGCTAGCTCGGCCGCCGCGATGCTTCCGGCCATCACTGTCTCTGACGCCATCGGCGACTTGCCACGCTTCGACTGGAAGGATCCACACCAGGTGTACGCTGGGCCGGACACGATCGAGCTCGAGCGCGCGCAACGCGGCATCAAGCAGCTCGACGTCGTGCACGGCCAGGCAGCTGGCTTTGAGAAGATCGAGTACGCCACAAAGCCCCTCAACTCGTACCAGGAACGCATGCGGGTGTTTGGAGGCCAGGCAGCAAGGACGGTCTCGCAGCACCAGACGCCTGGCTTCAACGCGCTGGCAGTGGAACGCGTCGTCAACGTCGCCTTGCGTCCTGGAGCCGACTACGATTCTTGGAGCGAGCCGGACGTCGATAAGCCTGCTCTTCTGAAAAGCTTCCCTGTAAGTCGCCCGACAATGACCCTACTCAGCTACTATCCGTACTGACATTCAACTTGGCCGTTCTCACAGTTCGACAGATGGCAACAGAAGCACTTCAAGTACGAACGCATCGACGGCGGCCTGTACTTCAAAGCGCTCATGACCACGCCCACGGCCGTAGGCAGCATGATCCACCCGGACCAACGCCGCATCTTCAGCGTCCGCGAATGTGCTCGCGCGCAAGGCTTTCCGGACTGGATCGAGTTCCAGTGCGGAGATGCCAACGTCTCGTCGGCGTACAGGCAGATCGGCAATGCGGTGCCCGTGCCTCTGGCGGTCGCGTTGGCCAAGTCGCTCACTGCGGCGAGGATGCGCGATGCGAACGGTCTCTAGAAGACATCCGGAGCCGATGCGGTGGATCACTAGCATTGCAATGTCACGACATCAACATGTGCTGTAGAGGCGTCGGTGCGAGTGTTGCAGAAGCGCTTCGTCGAGCATGGTCGGATCGCGTTGGGAGGAGATGCACGCTATGCTCTCGTGTAAATTTGGGCGCGAGAAGCTCTGCTGCGCCAGGCTGCGAGCGCTTTTTCGCCTTTTTTACTCCACTTTCGGATGAGCCGCCCGCTGCTGCTCTCGTCTCGGCTTGCTTCCGATCCACCTCCCCAACAGACCTCGTCAGCCTTTCCCGCCGCTCTCCTGCTGCTGCGTTGTCAGCGTCACTTGCAACCATCACATCGCTGCGTTTGTGATCGAAGCGCATACAAAAAGCTCTCTCGAGTCAGCCTCGATCGACGAGTGCTCGGACCCTTCCTGGAGCGCAGTCGTGCATCTCATCAACCCACCGTCCCAGAGCCATCAGCGATTCTAACTTAGCACCTTCTCATCCTGCGTCGTAGTCTTCCACCGCCACACTTCCATTCGCTGGCACGCGCGGATAGCGTTCAGCCGCTCAGCACACCACCAACATGCCAACCTCGGCATCTGCGGTGGAGCCTGCCCTCGGCGGTGGGCCAACGAGGAACCTCGGCGTCACTCCGCCCATTGCCACCAACGGACCCACACCAAGAGAGATCGAGGTGACCAAGACGCTCGTCGCCGAGCTCGAGAAGCAGGGCGTCTTTGAGAGCGATGAGGAGAGCAAGGTTCGGTAAGTGTTGCGAGAGAACAACTCGTCGTCAGCCCTGCGCATCGAGTTGACCCGATTCCATCCCCTTTGCGGCATCTATCACAGCGAGGTCATCCTGGGCAAGCTCGACGCCATGGTCAAGGACTTTGTCTACCGCGTATCAATAGCCAGCGGCATGTCCGAGTCGCTCGCGCGAGCAGCAGGCGGCAAGATCTTCACGTTCGGCTCCTATCGTCTCGGCGTGCACGGTCCTGGATCGGATATCGACACGCTCTGCGTCGTGCCCAAGCACGTCCAGCGCGAAGACTTCTTCTCGGTCTTTGAGGGCATGCTCAAGGAGCGCGAGGAGGTCACCGAGGTCGCCGGCGTGCCCACCGCGCACGTGCCGCTGATTGCGGCCAAGTTCATGGGCGTCGACATCGACTTTACGTTTGCGCGTCTCTCGCTGCCGCGCGTCGAGGACAGTCTGTCGCTCGAGGACGACAACCTGCTGCGCAACCTCGACGAGCGCGATGTGCGCAGTCTCGGCGGCTCGCGTGTCACGGACGGCATCTTGCGGCTCGTCCCCAACATCCACGTCTTCCGCATGGCGCTGCGCTGCATCAAGCTGTGGGCGCAGCGCCGCGCCATCTACTCGAACGTCATGGGTTTCCTCGGTGGTGTCGCGTGGGCCATGCTCACCGCGCGCATCTGCCAGCTCTATCCCAACGAGGCGGCGGGCGCCATCGTGTCGCGCTTTTTCATCATCCTATACCAGTGGAAGTGGCCGCAGCCCGTGCTGCTCACGCAGATCGAGGACGGCCCGCTCTCGGTGCGCGTGTGGAACCCCAAGCTGTACCCGTCGGATCGGCTGCACCGCATGCCCATCATCACGCCCGCCTACCCGGGCATGTGCGCGACGCACAACGTGTCGCAGTCGACGCAGATGGTCATGACCTCCGAGTTCAAGCGCGCCGCCGAGGTGGTGGACCGCGTCATCATCGGCAAGACGCACTGGAGCGAGCTGTTCGCCAAGCACGACTTTTTCTTCAAGTACAAGTACTATCTGCAGGTGATTGCGTCGTCGGGCTCGGCGGATCTGCAGCTCAAGTGGCACGGCACCGTCGAGTCCAAAATCCGCCAGCTCGTCATGAAGCTCGAGCTGGTGCCGACGATCACGTGTGCGCATCCGTTCATCAAGGGCTTCGACCAGGTGTCCGAGTGCTGGAACGACCACGAGGTGCGGCTGGTCGCCACGGGCGAGGTGCCGGACGCGGTGGCGCAGCGCACGCAGAAGCTCGGCGCGCTGCCGGCGACGGACTCGGCGCAGCAGGCAGCCGCGGACGAAGCGGCGAAAGTGGCAGAGGGCAAGGAGGGGCACCGCATGATCTACACGACCATGTTCTACATTGGGCTGAGCATCGAGCCGAAGCTCGCGGGCGAGGGCCCGCGCAAGCTCGACATCAGCTACCCCACCGCCGAGTTCACGGGCAAGGTCAAGCAGTGGGACCAGTACGACGAAGCCTCCATGGGCATCGTGGTGCGGCACATCAAGTGGACCCAGCTGCCGGCGTACGTGTTCGAGGGCGGCGAGAACCGCGTCGCTGCCGCGGCGGCGGGCAAGGTCAACGGCAAGCGCGCCAAGTCGGGCAAGAAGAAGAACGGCACGGGTGCCGAGGGCGCAGGGCAGGCGAATGGTACGGCTGACGAAGGGGAGACCGTCACGGCGGTGGATCAGGCTGATGCGGAGATGGCGTCGCCGACCAAGAAGCAGCGCACAGTGCCGGGCGCGCCGGTGGGGGCAGCGGCACCCGCACCCACACTGCCCCTACAGCCAGCAACGGCGGCCAAGGAGCTCGAGAACTTCCAGCTCGCCACGGGCACCCAGCCCATCGCGGCTTCCACGGACACCGCTGCTCACCACTGAGCTGTTTTCAATGTGTCGCTCGTCTTGTTTTTTTGTATTCGGTCAAAGATCACTCTGTCACTCGCTCGTTGAAAGACAAGCAGTTCATCAACTTGACATCTTCAGGGTCCGATTGCGCGATGCGGTCTGCTCAGAGAAGTGCAACGCACTGTGTTGATGAGAGATGCGCGCATGAGGCGTGGCTGCACGGCAGGCTGGGCTCAGCGGCTCGAAACGCACGTTCAGACACAGACGACGGCGGGGGGGAGGTGCAGAGAGAAAGAGGTTTTGGGTTGAGATCTGCGCGTCCTTGCCGCGCACCACTGGATGCGGGTAGCGCCGGCGGTCGGAAACACGCAGAGACACAGAGGTACTAGCTTACATCTGACTGTGCGGTAGCACAGTCAGCGAGAGGGTGGGGTGCGAAAGGTTGCAAGAGGTAGATTTTGGGTTTGGATCGCGGATGATCCTGGGTGTGAGTGTGAGAGTAGAATGCAGAGTGGGAGATTAAGCCTTGATGGCGCGGGCGGCGGCGACGCGCTTCTGGGCGAGCTGGCGCTTGTTGAGGCGCACGGCGACGTCGGACTCGGCCTTGGGCACCTGTGCGGCGGGCTCGGCGAGCAGGATCTCGGCGTGGATCGGGTGGCCCTCGTACGGGTTGATGCGGCCGTGGGCGCGGAACGTGCGGCGGCGCGTCTTGGGCGCCTGCTGGATCACAATGTTGCGGATGACGAGCTCCTCGGTCTCGAGCCCCTTGGCCTCCGCGTTCGCCTCGGCGTTCTTGAGCAGCGCAAGCAGGAACTTGACCGACTTGACCGGCCATCGTCCTGGTGTGTGTGTGGAAGAGGGGAAGGGTGAAGTGGTCAACGACTGTGAGAGAAGGCGTGCGTTGCAAGAGAGCACGAGCGGGTGGGGCGTCGTTGGCGAGCTAGAGGTCCTGTCCTACACCAGCAGCTGAACGTCTTTGTGCGGTGGCGATTTCCAAAATGCGGTTGCGATGCCAGTCTGAATGCGCTGTCGATCATGCTGCTGTGTGCTGCCTGCATCACTTTCCCATGCCTTGCTGTTCATGCTTCCACCCACTTGGTCTTTGACGTCGAGGACCGGCTGCCTGCCCTGCTCTTCTTCAACTCTATCCTCGTTGCTGCTTCACCGCCATTCCACATCCTTCCAGCGACTTCGATTGTTTGCCCAACGCCGTGCTCTCTTGTTCAGAACTGTAAACTTACCCTGAGTGGTCTTGAACTCCTTGGCCTGCTGGGTGCGGCCGACACCGCCGTTGAAGCGGCGGAAGGGGATGCACTGCTTCTTCTCGACAACATTGCCGAGGTAGGCGTAGGCCTTCTGGAGCTTCATGCCGTTGACGGCGGCGGCAGTCTCGCGCGTGTTCTTGAAGTGCACACGCAGGTACTCGCCGCGCGACTTGGCGGTCTTCTCCACCAGGTTGGAGTCGTCGAAAGCGTATCGGACCTGTTGACACATAACAGCAGCACGGATGGTAAGAAACAGAGTCGGGAGAGAGGCGAGCGCAGCGACGACCAGCAGGCGAGCGAGCGAGCGAGGTGGTGCGATGCGAGGAGGTCAAGGTCGGATGGTGGGTCGGTTGTTGGGTGTGCAAAAGTGCGATGTGGTGTGCAGAGTGAGTTTGGGCGAACGAATTGCACTGAAGTCATTGTTTCTGCCACTAGAACCAAATGATTCGACGAGCGTAAATCTTTCGCCTAGATGCGATCCTTGGTCTGTCGTTGTTGTTCGATAATGCTGGCTCGGCACCAAAGCGGCGATTGCATACGGAGCTGAACGGTCGATGATGGCGTAAATGGTGAGACAGACTCGAGACATTCCTTTGCTAGACCTTGTCGATGCAGATCCAATCATCCACGCAGTAGACCGGCTCCTTTGCTGTCCATGTTCTATGTCGCGACACCTTGCAGAACCTGAGATGCAGCAAAAAGGCCCCGCCTGCGATGTTCCTGCACTGTTCCATATGAGGCGCCTTGCGTGTGTGTCGCCGCCATGGTGTATGGTCGCAATGCTCTGATGTGACGATCGACATCAAGTCTAGAGATGCTGCGGTCGACGTTGTTGCTGGCCGCGGTTGCTGATACTGCTGGGTGTCGTCGATGCTGTTGCTGCTGCTGCTGCTAGTGCTGGTCGTTGTTGTCGCTGCATTTTTTGGCAATATACGTACCATCTTGATTAGTGTATGAGGAGGGTGAGCCTTGAGGATGATGGTATGGAAGGAGACGATCAACTCGAGTTGGGTGGCAGCGGTGTCGGCGGCTCTCTGGCTGTCTCTGTCTCTGTCTCTGTGTCTGCTGCTGCCAATGCTCTGCGAAGACTGCGCGCTGCTGAACCTCGAAAACGAGACTGCAGCTCCACTGCCAACTCTTCTTCGCCTTGGACCAAAATTTCCCGGAGCCGTGTGCCGTCCACAGCCAAGTCAATTCGCAGTCTTCTGGCTCGTTGCAAGTCTCTCGCCAAGTGCCTCTCGAATACAATTTCGACGGCTCCTGAATTCGAAAGTTTGGAATTCAATCCGCCGAGTTGAATTTGCTGTGGCCGTGAATTTTCTCTTGGTCCTTCGACAAGCTCGTTTCTCAGTGGCAGTCACGTGCATCAGGAGAGAAACTGTAAATTAAATTTCAACGCCAAGCAACGCGCAGAATGCTACGGTCTAACAAACCGAACGTCGGCCAAAATCCTGGCTCGTCCCGGCTATTCGTTCTCAACGGTTAAACGACGACCGGCCTTGGTTCACAGAAACGCCGAAACCAAGCTCTTCGAATGCGGAGACAGGTAGGATTGCATTCGCTGTGCATCTAGCGTTCACGCAAGAAACTTGAGCACGGGCTGCAGCCACGATTCCGGGTTGTCGCACATGGGCAGGTGTCCGGCGTTGGCGATGCTGACGAACTCGGCCTGGGCACCCGCTTGCGTGAGCTTGTGCGTAAACGCCTCGAGCGTCTCGGGCAGCTTGCCGTCCGCTTCGCCAGCGAGGAGCAGGTGGCGGCTCGAAGTCGCCTTGCTAAAGGCGTCGACGATGCCGTCCTGGATCAGGTCGTAGTTCTGCAGCGCACGCGCACCGGCGGCGAAGCCCTCGACCGGCGTCGTCCTGACCATCTCCTCGGTGCTCGCTCGGCACTCGGCACTGGCTTGCGAGCCAGGGCCGTACCATCGAGGAACGGTGGCCGCCGCCAGCTCGCCCATGCCCTTGCTCCTGGCCAGCGCGATGCGCTCGTCCCACGCGCCGACGTTGGCAGCGGGCGTGCTGGGCTGCGTATCGCACGCCACCAGCCTCTCGTATCGGTCCGGGTGTCGCAGTGCAAACGACAGCGCGGTAGCACCGCCCTGAGATACGCCGATCACCGCGTAGGCCTTCTTGACCGCCAGACTGTCGAGCAAGAAAGCCACATCGTCCGAGAGCTGGGCGATAGTACAGGGCCCCGAAGGCACCGCCGAGCCGCCGTGCCCCCTCTGGTCGTACGATAGGATGTTGAAGCGCGCCGAGAGCGCCGGGATGACGGCATCCCACATGCTCAGGTTGGTCATGAGCGAGTTGACGAGCACGATCCACGGCGCCGTCATGCTGTGGAAGTGCACACGCGTGCTGAGCAGCTGGCCATCCGGCAGCTGCACCAGACCTCTGCCGGCCGACGAGCTGGGTCCTGTGATGGGGAGCGACAACGAAGCCGGGTCTTGGACGTGCTCGCTGCCTTCGGGCTTGGGGACAGGCACATTGGCGCGGTCGTCGACGTCGATGGCGACGAGGAATCGCGAGACCATGTTGTACACCGCAACGGTGAGCGTGGCCTCTGCGACCTTCCTGTTGACCAGATCTTCGCCCTCGAATCCGTCCACTTTACCAGCTTCGCCGAGCTGCTTGACGTTGTCAGCAAACGCCGACTTGAGCGAGGTAAAAGTCGAATCCTCGACGCGCACCTTGGTGGTCATGTCGTCGGCGAGGGCGAGTGCTGCCTTTGCCAGCGGGCTGAGCACCGAGGATGTCGCGAGCGGCGCACGCACGTCGCGCACCGCCGCCAGCTGGGCAGTGGTGCAGCCGGCCTGCATGGCGACGGGCACGTGCTGGATCCATTCAAAGTTGGCCGAGTTGTGCGCGGCGACGCGCAGGATCATCATCTCGCGCACATCGTCTGGGATCGAGTTCTTGGTCCGCGTCGCTCCGAGCAGCGTGTTCCAGCCGCCGGCGATGGCGGGTGCGTTGAGCAGCGAGCCGTCGAGCGGTGTGAGCCCTCGCGCGCCCCGTCGTTCTCGGATGGCGTCTGCGATGGGGTCGACGCCGGCCGCAGGATATCTGTATGGGATTCGAGGCATTCTCGCGATGGTCCAAAGTCGAGCGTGGGGGGGGTCGTGATTGGAGGACAAGAGGTGGCGGTCCGTTCGGCAAACGCTCATACAGTCGAGCTGCGTCTGTTTGACAGCTGTTCGGTCATCGCGGATGTGCTCCTCGAAAAGGTGGAGGAAGAGCACACGCAGAGCACGCAGAGCACGGGCCTATGCAGCGAAGCCACACAGTGTCACAGCCAGGGTCCCTCGGGCGGAAATACCGAGGCTTGCAACAGGAACAACATTCATCCATTGCTTCTTTTTTCCCCTCAATTTTATGAAAAATAAAAAAAGAAGCAGCGGAAGAAAGAGCAATCCCAAACGACTTTCGGCGGGGGAAACGCTCGTCTTTCAAGATTCATTCATCCACACCTTGGACGTTGTCGACTCTTCGAACGTTGTCAGAGTTGGCTGAGTATCGCTTGGTGTCGAAGGCTCACAGAATGCGATCTCGTGAATCAACCGTGTTCTGAGTGCATCTCCTACAAACAGGCTCGCACAAGGCTGTTGCACGGAGGCGCCTTGCTTGTGGGGCAGCAGCATCCAACGTGGCTTTGCTACGCATTCTTCCGCTTCGGCGCCACTTTGGCCGGCCTGGAGCGGGAGAGGGAGGGAAGAACTGCGAAACGAGCGAGAAAAAGCGGTCGAGCCGTGATATCCTTGAGAGGCGCTTCATCAACAGCAGCGGGGGAAAAAAAAGAAGGGTCGGGCAGCCGTGCAAAACCGCGCATCACGAGTCTCTGCTCCTTGTCTCACTGGCGACGTGGGGAAATGGACAGAGACTCAACAGCAGCCGTTGGATTGCAAATAGCCGGAAGAAATATTAGTCTCGAGGACCCACTCACTGTCAACGGTGGGTGCGGCTACTATATAGCACAGCATTCCCCACTCGCCTACCCCGCCTTGTCGTCCCTCATCCACGTCTCACGTCTTTGCTCGTCCACTCGACCTCAACATGAAGTTCAGCACTCCCCTCGCTGCTGTGGCGGCCGCCGCCTCGTTGGCGCTGCTTCCATCGGCATCCGCACACGGTCCCGAGACCAAGGACGAAGTGGTCAAGTTCCTCGACCAGCAGCACGCCGCCTACCACTGTGCGCCTGCCATCGCCGCCATGACCGCTGCGCGAAAGAGGTCGTGGGCGCAAAAGGTGCTCGGAGGCGACTCGGTGCAGAACAAGAACCTGTTCATCGACGGCTACTTTGACGACCTGGGCATTGACGGCGAGATTGCGGCCAAGGGCATCAAGGCGCTCGAGGAGAAGGGCAAGCGCATCATGGCGTGCGACCCGGTCGTCGAGAGCAAGATCCGCAACTCGACGTGCGTGCTGTCGCCCGAGACCACCCAAGGTCCTTACTACCACACCGAGGACCACCCGATCCGCGCCAACATGGCCGAGTGGCAGCTGGGCGTCCACTTCCAGATGGACGTGGGTGTGATCGACGTCGACACGTGCGAGCCCATCCCCAACATCCTCGTCGACCTGTGGCACGCCAACGCGACGGGCCACTACTCGGGCCACCCAGACCCGGCGCCGCACCTCCAGGACGAGGTGCCCGCCCAGACGGGTGTGCGCAAGGGCCTGCTGTCCGCCTTCCCGCGCACCAACACGCACGAGCAGTGGCTGCGCGGCGCGCTGCCCACGGACAGGAACGGCGTGGCGCAGTTCACCAGCGTCTTCCCCGGCTACTACACGGGGCGCGCGACACACGTGCACGTCAAGATCCACAACGACTGGCAGGTGCTGCCCAACGGCACGTTCCGATCCGGGCGGCTCATCCACACGGGCCAGTTCTTCTTTGACGACGAGCTCAACATGATGATGGACAAGGTGTGGCCGTACAACACCAACCCGATCGCCGACCTGCCCGGACGCGGACGCACGCGCAACTGGGAGGACTCGCTGCAGATCTTCCAGGTGTCGCACGACAACGGCTACTTCCCCACGTTTGACGTCGAGAAGCTCGGCGGCGTCATGACCGACGGCCTGATCGGCTACATCACCGTCGGTGTCAACCGCTCGGTGATTGTCGACGAGACGTGGGTGCCCACCACGGGTGGCGGCAAGACCAAGCCTTGGGTGCCTGCCGATGCTGCTGCTCCTGCGCACGAGGAGCTCTGATGCGAGCCAGGCAGCGACCATCTATCACCTCTGCGCACGAATCTGTACAACATTTTTTGCCAAAGAATCACCCATCTGCATTGCATCGAAGAGTTGTTGTCTGTCCGCAGATGAAGTTGAGAACCGTGAATGACCGTCTGCGAGCAAATCATGTCGATGCAAGATGGCCTCATTGCGAGGAGGTGGGTGCTAGAAAAAGGGTCGTTCTGAAATTGGAGCAGCCCACTCTATGAACGAGCGACACTCGAAAGATGTCTTTTGCCTGCAGACGACAGCAGCAGCCAAGTCGATCGGAAGCTGTGGCATCGAGACCATGTGCTTGTCCTTTTGCAGAATGCAGCCATGCCGAAAAGTCGCCGGGAGAGGCTTGCACTTGTGACTCTGCGAGAGAGGACTGTTGCTCTCGGAGTTGATGCGTCTCTGAATTTCAAGGGAAAGGGAAAAACGAGCCGAGTCTGCACGCTGAAAAAAGGAGCTCCGATGCATGCAACACCACAGTCACAATTTTGTCTTTGTGCGTCGCGACTCGGCGGTTGGTGCCAGCAGCAGCGGCAGCAGCAGCAGCGTGCAGGCACGCTCGGCTCCTTTCTTTTTTTGGCTGGCGTTGCTGTGCAGCTGCGAATCGTCGTGTCACAATCGGCGGATCGTTGCAAAGTCACACACACGTTACAAGCACATGGTCGCGATCGGCTCGACATCAATCCGAAGCTGAGCATCGTCGTCTTTGCCTTTGACCATCACCACCACCACCATCGGAACCGTCTCGTCTCCATTCACCCTGCCATCGCGGCAGACGACATTTATACCAAAATGCGCCGATTCACCACAGCAAAGGCGAAAGCCGCCACCGCCGCCTTGACTCTGCTGGCAGTGGCTGCGCTCGTCCAGCAGGCGTCGGCTTCCACACCACGCCTCAATCGCATCGACCTCGATCTCCACGCCAGGAATCCCTCCGTAAAGGATGCCTTGCCCTTCTTCGCAGACGACCTCTCCGCCTACCCTCGCCTGGCCAGACGTCAGGCGCAAGGAGGCGTGGAATCCCCCGTCACCTCGACACAGGACGCCATCGTCGCCCAGTCCGCAACAGACCCCATCGGCGCAGCACAGGCAGTCGAACAGATCCCCAACGTCGCCGGCAACGCAGCCGGCAACACGGACACCTCCGGAAACATCTTGCAAGGAGATGGATACTACAATTACCCCTGGAACAACGCGACGTACTTCAACCCCAACGCCGCCACCAACGGTTCGGACACCACTGGCTGGCAGGAGCTCCCCGACATCCCCGGCTTCACCCTGAACCGCTCCTTTTCGGTGTACAACGTCTTCAACAACGAGTCCGGTGTGATGCCCTTCTACATCTCCAACAACCCCGACCCCACCAAGGTGCTGCGTGCCATCGTCGTCTGGCCCGGTAAGCCGCGCGACATTTGGAAGTATGCCAACCTCATAATGAACACCAGGAGTGTCGCCGTCTCGTCCAACTTTGTTCAGAGCGGCGTCACCAACGACTCGTTCCTCATCGTCGCGCCCGCCATGATGAACCAGATGGACCTGCAAGCCGGCGCAGCCCACTCGAACGAGATCGTCTTCCACGGCTCGAGCTGGCAGCGCGGCGCTCCCTGCGTCAATCCCGTGATGAAGCACCGCGTCACCAGCTACGCCGCCGTCGACCAGATCATCGACACGCTCTTCGACAAGAAGACGTACCCCAACCTCAACGCCGTCGTCGTCGCCGGCCACTCGATGGGTGGCCAGGCTGCGCAGCGCTACTCGCTCATGAAGAAGACCAAGGCCTACGACGACAACATGCGCTTCTGGATCGGCAACCCGGGTTCGTGGGCGTGGATCTCGGACACGCGCCCTTACATGAACGTCAACAACTCGTGCCAAGCCGACCAGGCGTGGGACACGTGGCCGTACGGTCTCAACGGCAACCAGTCCAAGCTGACGCCGTACGCGCGCAAGGACGTGATCGCCAACAAGACGTACGTCATCGACCGCTTCCTCAACCGCCACGTCTCGTACGCGCTGGCGCTGCTCGACATTGGTGCGGGCGACACGCAGTGCCCGGCGCGATGGCAGGGAGGCAACCACTTGGACCGAGGCTCTGAGTTTGTGCTGCAGTACGCCAACGCCAGCTCGTTCTACCTGCAGGGCAAGTTCCCGCCCAAGCACACGCTCGACTACGTTGCCAACGTGTCGCACCAGGACTACGCCATGTATTCGGCCAACCAGTCGATCCAGCGCCTGTTCTACGACGACCTGCTGGTGCGCTACCCGAACCTCACCAACACCACCAACCCGGGCGACCGGAAGAAGAAGCCTAAGGGCATCAAAGCGTTTGCCACGCCCGCGCACGAGAAGGTGGCCATCGGCCTGCTGGCGGGCTCGCTCGGCCTTGTTTTCATTATTTTCACCGCGCTGCCCATCATCTTTACCGCGAATCACGTCAAGGATGTGGATACGTCGTGGGACGCGCAGAGCTACTTGAGCTCCGAGTCGCGGAGGATGCTGGTGGATCGCAAGTGGTAGTTTCAGTTTGGTCGGACTTGCCTGTTTTGTGTTGTTTGTTTATTTGCATCGCTGGGACAATCTCTTTTTTTTCCTTCACGACAATCCGCGATGTACAGAGTCTGGCGTGGTCTCGAGAGCGATACGAGCATCCTGTCGAAAGGGAGCGCGCTCGGAGTGATCGAAATTGCAGCAGTGTCTCGCAGCGGGAATCTGACACTCTGGTAAAATCAGCAACGCGTGTCGGGGCCACCCACAAAAAAACACTTTTGCGCTTTCCTTGCTCCACACGCCCAAGCTTCGCATTTCCATTCCGCACACGCCATCCTCTCTTTGCTCAACACCATCCCGCTTTTGGAGCTACCAACGTTCGTCAGCATCCGACAATCTTCAGCACAGAGCAGCAGAACCTACGTCGACTACAGACAACAGCACTGCAGAAAGCTTCGTAGTTTCACATCAGTGTTCGCCCAGCATGTTCTTGACAAGATCCGAGTATGGTGAGTGTTGGCCTCGACATTGGGCTTTGCGACGTTTGCCATCCGCTGATCACTTCTATCACCTGCCTTTTGGTCGCCAACAGACCGCGGAGTCAACACCTTCTCGCCGGAAGGCCGTCTGTTCCAGGTCGAGTATGCGCTCGAGGCGATCAAGCTCGGATCGGCAACAGTCGGAATCGCGACCAAGGAGGGTGTCGTGCTCGGCGTGGAGAAGCGAGTGCAGTCCAAGCTGCTCGAGTCGTCGTCGATCGAAAAGATCATGGAGGTGGACCAGCACCTGGGTGCGGCGATGAGCGGGCTCACGGCGGATGCGCGCACCATGATCGAGCACGCGCGTGTCACGTCGCAGAACCACGCGTTTACGTACGACGAGGAGATCAAGGTCGAGTCGGTCACCCAGGCCGTGTGCGACTTGGCACTGCGTTTCGGCGAGTCGACCGCGGGCGACGAGGCGATGATGTCGAGACCGTTCGGCGTGGCGTTGCTGATCGCGGGCATTGATGAGAAGGGTCCACAGCTGTAAGTCGCCCTGCAGAGTGCGAGCATCTGAAACGACACTGACTTTGACAATACTGCATTGCATTCGAAACAGCTACCACGCCGATCCCTCGGGCACCTTTGTCCGCTACGACGCCAAAGCCATCGGCAGCGGCTCCGAAGGCGCCCAGACCGAGCTCCAAGACAAGTACTCCAAGGTACGCTACCCCACATCCCCTCTTTCCCTTCAACACACCCGCTAACCCCCATCCTCTCTGCATCTGCGCTCGAACAGGACATGACACTCAAGCAGGCGGAGCTGCTGTGCCTGCGCGTGCTCAAGCAGGTCATGGAGGAGAAGCTCGACCAGAACAACGTGCAGCTCGCCACGGTCACACCGCGCACCGCCAAGGACGGCCGCGCCTCGGGCCAGTTTGGCATCATGAACGAGGCCGAGCTGCAGGCGCTGATTGCCGACATGTAGGGCGTTAGAGCGGTGTTTGACAATTCATCAGAGATTTAGCAGCGAGGGGGAGAGGGAGAGGTCGGCTTGCAAGATGAGAGTGCCGTGTCGTGGCCTCGACTTGACAGAAGCGCTGCGGAGCCGAGGTCGATTCGACGCCATCCATTAGCACAGCGGAATCCATCTCAGCGTGTCGCCGACTCAGCCTGTCGGGCCAACCAAATCGGTGCCTCGCAGTCACAGCGCACGATGCAAGGCAGACAATACAGCGGTCAAACTTGGAGAGAAAAGGGGCTATGATACAGTACGGCTTAGATACAGTGGAGTGCTGCGCGAACGGCTACAGCAAAGAACGAGGCAGGCGGTGGAAGGTGATGGCGGTTACCCGAATGCGTGCCGAGTCGAGCGCAAGCGGTGGCGGGATGATGAAGAGAGAGGAGATCGATGTGCGCATGGCGAGGGACAGCGTCGACTGTCGTTCCCTCCAAAGCTCGGCCTAGAAGCGATACGTCTGCTGCGGAGTCTGGGGCATAGCGGACTGAACGCGATCCTGTCGCCACCCATCCCTCTCGCCGTTGGACGCCCCAAAGCTCGAATTGAGTGCGACCGTGCTCTCTCCCCATCCCCGTTCCTCCCTCATCCCCAAATGCCTTGACCCGCGCTTGAACGGCACAAAGCCCGCCTCGCCGTCCACCGTCACCACTCCGTCCAACCGCTGCGACTTGTCGCGCATCTCGCGTGCGCGCTTCCGGCGCCGCGACACCGAGCACACCCAGAACAGCGCCGCCACCGCCAACACGCAGCCGATGACGCACATCACGACGACCATGAACGTCTGCGTGCGTGTGAGCCCGGACGTGGCGTGCGCCGCTTTGCTGCCCGCTGCACTGCCGACGGACGAGATCTGGTCCGTCACGCCGCTGAAGGCTGCTGGGTTGACCTGCCGCCTGCTGAGCGGGGCGAGGCGCATTCGTTGGGCCTGCATAGCGCGTGAGATGCGGCTGAAGGCGAAGAGACTGTGTGAAGTTTTACGCAGAAGATTCGGGTGTCTGATTGACCCGCAAACAGACGTGGTGATATGCTGAAGTGGTGAAGGAATGTGCTTTTGTGGTGTCGTTGTAGTCGATACGGTGGGGCAGAAAGCGGTGTTTGAAGATGGACGCGATTGAACGAGTGTGATGGTGAAGAAGGTAGAACTGGACCAGCCAGGTTTGAGATCTGCAATGCTAGCTCATCGAGAGATAGCAGAGGACCAAACGATGCTAAACCGGTTCGGCAAAGCGATGGGGGACGACGTTGACGAGGCTCGCCAATCCACGCGCGCAGCGACGACGGCGACCTGCAAGATTATTTTTTTTTTTTGCTGGAACGCTGCGTGTCCCGCAGTGCACAGTCGTGTGTCTGTTGAAAACGCTGCGGTCCAGCTCGGCATTTCCTCGCTTAGCGATCCTTTCGTCGTGGCGGTCTGAAGATCAACGGTGTCTCAACGTCGAGCTGCAGCAAAGGCGCGCATTGGATCGTCGTTGCATTGACAAGACGTGCATCTACGCCCAACCTGCGGCAGCTGCACGACACTGAGTGGGGACCCGCGCCCACTCTGTTGACGAGTCCTTGGCTGGCTGTACGTTGGCGCTACAACTCTTTATCGTATCGAGTGGCTGCATTGACAGCTCATCGCACCGTGACTGGCATGTCGAGCTTTGTCGTCCAGGGAAAGGAGCGGCGCGAATGGCGGCGGCGGCGTCGTGACGTTTCTTTATTTAGCGACGCCGGCATGTCGTCGATCAAGCGAGGCGTGCGAAAGCCTCTCGAGCAGTGTACGCATCGGCGACTTGCGCCAAAAGAAAGACTCGCTGCACAGTGGGACTGCGCTGCACGAAGACGCATCTTTCGAGCTTTTGTTTTGTGAAATTGCAAGGCTTAGACGCCGTGTCGAGCAGATCGGGCGATCGGGCGTTGAGGATCGTTGGCTCGAAAGCGCGCATCTGAGAAAGTGAGTCGTCTTTGGGCTGATGTTGCTCTCCGTTCCCAGCTCTTGTCAGCTTCGTAACAGTCAGAGCCAAGAGCAGTGTATCGCTGCTTGTCGGGCAGGCGAGTATGTTCGTCAAGCTGAGATGATGTTTTTCTGGTTCTGCGAGGGAAAAATGCACACGAAAAAGGCGACCACAAAATTGTTGCTTGGCGCTGGTGAGTCTTCGTTCTGCTTCAAGTTTGAGGGCTATCCTCATCAAGCGGTATCTTCAGCATCTTCTTGCACATCCACTCGTTCGGTGCTAGCTTGACACTTGCATGCCGTCCTGCACCTCCTACGGCCTGTGCCAACCAACAGAAATGAAGCCTCGATGGAAGAGGGAGAGCCGCGATCTCACAGCTGCCTTTGAGGCGAGTAACGAACGAGAGAAAAACCTGGCTGAAGTGGAAACAAGTTCGGGCTCAATGCCTTCACATCCAAGTGTCAAGACGAGAATGTGTTCTGACGGGAAGGAACGGATGCACGGAGCCAGATGATCGTGAACAGGAACTTTCGAACAAAGTGCGGGGACTGCACCTCGTGGAATTACCCCAGACAGAACCCGGACGCTTGGAAGAAAGGCGGGCTTGCATCGAATCTCGTTCTTCTGACCGGCACGGCCAAGGTTGTTCCTCTCGTCCTCCAACAACCAGAGACAGAATCGTTCCTGTCGCTCGTCACGCTTCCCAACATACTCTTTTCGCAGTGTTTCGAACGAGTCACCTTAACCAGAAGTCTAGCTTGAAGACCAATGCTCAAGACCATCATGGTTCGACTTGGGCTGTGCAACCCGGATCGTGGACGAGAAAACTCTCCGACAGCATGAGCACCGCGAGCGGGCAGATGGCGTGTTGACAATCTTGTCGAGGAATCGCGTCGACTGTACGATATCGTCTTTGTCAGAGTGGGATAGGTATGCATCGTGCTAGCATGCTCCAGGATGCGTGGTACAGCTTCTGCAGCCCCTACCACGTCCTGCCGCTTGGCTTGCCATCTCTCTCTGTGCCAAAGCTGACGTGCGAAGTTCGGGATGTGATTCGTCGATCATTTCGAATTTCCGGTTAGAAGGGAAATTCCAACCAGAGGGCCAAGAAGCGGCAGAATGGCAGTCAAAACTTGGCTTCCCGAGCTGGTCACAAGACCTCACGTCACAGCAAGAGTGAGTAGTGAAGCTCCTTGCTGTTGACAACACGACCGTTGCGCAAACCACGTCTGTATACGCTGGCATTGTTCTTACGACCTTATCTGCTCGGAGAAGGGCCGACATCCTAGGCTCTGCGAACCGAAAATGACGAAATCGGGAAGGCGCGCTTGGAGCGCCAACCAATTCGCTCCAATCACCATCGCCGATCGACCCATAAGGCGAATAGCCAAGGCGTGGCTCAACTGCTAGCACACATGACGCTACATTGAAACCATGTTATCGCTGTCTACTGTTGCTCTTCCCTCGAATTGACACAGTGTGCCTCTTGGTTGCGTAGAGTCGATGCCCTGGACAGCCTGGTGCCCTTGCCACGGCTACACATCGGGCGCGACTGTTCCGATCGGGTTGGCATGTTGGTGAGCCGACTCGAAGCAGGCTCGAGCTCTTCGCGTTTAACGGTCACAGTGACAGACAGGGTCCAGCAACGACACGAAAAAAGAAAGGGGCAGAGCAACACCTCGGCACAGTCGAGGGAGGCTTTTTTATTTTTTTTAATAAAAAAAAGCGTCGGCTTCGGACTGGCTGTAGGGTCTCGTGTCCACTTGGCTAGCGAAAGTGGGTCCACGGCAGAGCTTTGCATCCACAACACAGCCCCGCCTCTGTGTGAGGAGCGCTTTCGGCGACGCAACTTGGCCACTTCGGAGACAAGGCCCGAACCTCGTTTCTGTTCGTAGCAAGTCCATCTGGCAGCCAGCTTGGTGAGCACGACATGCCGGCAAAGCATCGCTCGCATCCTAGCCTCGAACAAGGAATGGAGAGAGGCACTCCGACATCCCAGCCGGGAAACAGGGGCAGGGGCCAACTAAGAAATTACGATTTAAAAAATAAAAAATAAAAAATAAAAATAAAAAATAAATAAATAAATAAATAAATAAATAAATAAATAAATAAAAAATAACACGAAAGTGTGGGTGGAGGGTTGACTGCCTGCCAAAAATTCCGAACGGGCACGGGGCGTTTCTCTGTGCGAGAAAGCGGCGCGCGAAATCGTGTCAGATGATGTTGCTTTTGGCTTTTTGGGCGTGGCATTCGAGGTTGTAGGCTCGAGGCTCCTCGATCGGTTGCAAAATGTTGGTGTGCAAGTTGACGAAGCGTAGGAATGAGCCAACGAAAGAGGCGTTCTGGAGCGAAGCCGACAATGGTTGGCAGCTGAGCGGCCGGCACATCTGCTCAGCTCCGGATGAGGCGACGAGCGCCAGAAGCGGTAGCCCTCTTTTGTCCATTGCTGCGTAACTAGTCACGAGAACTCTCTTTTCGCAATGCTGGCCGACACAGGTGATGGTTGGGGTGGCACTCTCTCTAACGCAGGCGTTCCACCACTTCATTAAAGCTATATAAGCTTCGGCTGTTCCGCCTTGGATCTCACACCTTTCGCTCCATCCTTTTGCTCTTCACACGCTCCAAAGCATCCATCACGCTCTTCCTTCACCCCCAACAATCTCGTCCGCGTCCGGTGCTGATACAACTCGGCCTTCGATCCCGCGCGTCTGCTCGTTTTGACCGCAAACTCCCTTAGATCACCTCGTCACGAGGATTCACAGCTACCAATGGCCCCATCGATAGACCAGCAGTCGTCCTCCTTGGGCGACGTGTCCAAGCTCAAGTCGGCTCTCCTCAGCGCCACCAGCGCCAACTCGAGGAGCGGCTCGCACACGCCCATCGACCACGTCATTGCCAACAATGCTGGCTACACCGACACCGTCTTCGAGGGCAAAGCCGACCAGGCTGCCCAGGTCAAGCAGCTCCTCTCGAGCAAAGGCTTCATCCCGCCTGATCTCGTCACCGCCGAGGTCGACTGGTTCTACCAGTGAGTATCGCGCACATACATTCGACCGACAAACAGCTCGGATTTCGCTCACCCGTCTTGTTTTGCTTGCCAATAGAAACCTCGGCATCGACGACACCTACTTTGCGCTCGAGAGCGTAGAGACCGTCGCAGACCACATTCTCGCCCTCTTTGGCGCCAAGATCATGGCCTACACCAAGCACTCCAACAGCCTCGAAATCGACCTCGAAAAGGAGTCCGAAAACGGCGCCGTCTTCATCCACTCGTCCCAGGCCGGCAAGTCGCAAGCCCAAGGCCCCCAGTGGGAACGTCGCATCGACGCAAACTACCTCGACAAGTCCTCGGTCGACAAGGCCTACCGTCTCGAGACCTACCGCTCCGCCGGCTCCGTCTCGGCCCAGTCGCAGCAGCAGCTCCGATGCTACTTCCTCGCCAAGTGCAACTTTGTCGAGCCCCGCCCCGCCCCGGACTCGCCCAGCTACGCCGACATCCGCGCCGTCTCGGACAGGACCTTCCTCACCAAGGCCAGCGACAACACGCTCGACATCTACCAGAGCATCATGGACGAGGTCCTCCGCCGCCAGGGCCCCGTCATCGAGATGTTCGAGGTCGAGGGCAGCCGAGAGCGCAGGATCGTCATCGGATACCGCATGGGCACCACCAACAGCTTCTTTAGCGCCCTCTCGGACCTCTACCACTTTTACGGCCTCTTCTCGTCGCGCAAGTACGTCGAGCAGTTCTCCAACAACGTCACCATCATCTCGATCTACCTCAACCCGCTCCCGGCCTCCAACAGCCCGCCCATCGAGCACTCGATCCACCAGGTCATGAAGGAGGCCTCGCTCATCTACGTGCTCCCGGACAACCCCTTTTTCCAGCCCGCCCTCGCCGAAAACACCCACGCCGTCCAGGAGGCCACCTACGCCTACGTCGGCTGGCTCTTTGCCCAGCACTTTTGCAACCGTCTCGGCCAGGCCTACCAGGCGCTGCGCAACGTGCTCAACGAGAACGACTCGCAGCAGGCTGCCATCCTCAACGAGATCAAGCTGCGCTTCCGCGAAGAGACCTTCACCCGTCAGTCGATCCAGGAGGTCATCGAGAACCACCCCACCCTCATCCGTCTGCTCTACGTCCACTTTGCCAACATCCACTACCCGGGCGGTGCCGACGACCAGGAGCTCGTGCCCACCCTCTCCTACCAGCGCCTTGTCAAGGAGGAGGTGCTCGACGACAACCAGATGTACGATCGCATCCGCAAGGCCGCCAACAACACGCACGAGCGTCAGGTGCTCGAGGCTTTCCTCTTCTTCAACAAGGCCGTGCTCAAGACCAACTTCTACACCCCGACCAAGGTCGCCCTGTCCTTCCGTCTCGACCCTGGCTTCCTGCCCGAGGTCGAGTACCCCGTCAAGCCGTACGGCATCATCTTTGTCGTCGGCGCCGAGTTCCGCGGCTTCCACGTCCGTTTCCGCGACGTCGCCCGCGGCGGCATCCGCATCGTCCGCTCCAGGAACCGCGAAAACTACTCGATCAACCAGCGAACCCTCTTTGACGAGAACTACGCGCTCGCCTCGACGCAGCATCTCAAGAACAAGGAGATCCCAGAAGGTGGTGCAAAGGGTACCATCCTGCCCACGCTCGACGCCAACCCCAAGCTCGCCTTTGAAAAGTACGTCGACGCCATCCTCGACCTGCTCATCAAGGGCCAGACTCCTGGCGTCAAGGAGGAGATTGTCGACCTGCTCGGCAAGGAGGAGATCCTCTTCCTCGGCCCCGACGAGGGCACCGCCGACCTCATGGACTTTGCCGCCGAGCACGCCCGCGCCCGCGGCGCTCCTTGGTGGAAGTCGTTCACCACCGGCAAGACCGCCGCCACTCTGGGTGGCGTGCCGCACGACGTGTGGGGCATGACGTCGCTCTCGGTGCGCCAGTACATCATCGGCATTTACAGGATGCTCGGCCTCAAGGAGCAGGAGGTCACCAAGGTCCAGACCGGTGGTCCCGACGGCGATCTCGGCTCCAACGAGATTCTTCTGTCGGTCGACAAGACCGTCGCCATCATCGACGGAAGCGGTGTCATCTACGACCCCGTCGGCCTCAACAGGCAGGAGCTGGTGCGCCTCGCCAAGGCGCGCAAGATGATCTCGGACTTTGACGCGTCCAAGCTCAGCTCCAACGGCTACCGCGTGCTCGTCGAGCAGAACGACGTCAAGCTCCCCAGCGGCGAGGTCGTTCCCGACGGTGTTGCCTTCCGAAACTCGGCTCACCTCCGCTTCAAGGCCGACCTCTTTGTCCCCTGCGGTGGCCGTCCAGAGGCGATCAACATCTCGAACGTCAACCAGCTCTTTGACCAGGACGGCAAGCCGCACTTCAAGTACATTGTCGAGGGTGCCAACCTGTTCATCACCAGGCAGGCGCGACTCGAGCTCGAGAAGCGCGGCGTCATCCTCTACCCGGATGCGTCGGCCAACAAGGGCGGTGTCACGTCGTCGTCGCTCGAGGTGCTCTGCGGTCTCTCGCTCGAGGATGCCGAGTACGTCGAGTCGATGCTGTTCAAGGACGGCAAGCCGACCAACTTTTACCTCTCGTACGTGCGCGACATCCAGACCATCATTGGCCGCAACGCGCGCGCCGAGTTCGAGGCCATCTGGCGCGAGAACCTCGAGACGGGCAAGCCGCGCTCCACCATCTCGACCGAGCTCAGCACCACGCTCAACAAGCTCTCGGAGGAGCTCGAGGCGACCGACCTCTTCTCGAACGAGCAGCTCCGCTCGGCTGTTCTTGGCCAGGTGTTCCCTCCCACGCTCATCAAGAAGGTAGGCCTGCCCAAGCTCATCGAGCGCATCCCCGAGGCGTATGCGCGCTCCGCCTTTGCTGCCAAGGTCGCCGCCAGCTTTGTCTATGCCAACGGCCCCAACGCGAGCCACGTCGACTTTTACAAGCACATTTCGACGCTGCTGGCCCAGCCATCGCCAGCGGCCGCTCAGCAGTGATGCCTGGCTCGTTTCTTTCTTTACTCTCGGACATTCGATAATCGGTGAAAAGCTGTTGCTCCTGACAGCTTGAGACGTGTACAATACATACAATACATACAATACAGTTGGCGATTCTTTTCCTTGATCTCTTGTGCAAACTCGTGTGCGACTGCGAAAGACAGTGTCTCGCATCGCAGACTCTCATCCGTCGTCTTCATCGTCTTCTGCTCCGTACACCGCCTCAAAGTAGCTCGGGGGCAGGTCGAGCTCCATGTCTTCGCCGTACATGAGGTCTTTGTTGGTCAGCACCGTGGCTGGATCCAGCAGCGTCGTCTGCCGTGGCGAGGCGGGTGGAGCGGCGAGTGTGGTGGGCATGGGTGGCGGCTGGAGGTCTTGCACTGGATCTGGTGCTGGTGGTGGCAGAGCGGGTGTGGTGGGTAGCGGACGGGTGGCGGGATGCGGGGGTGAGCTCGGCGCAGCTTTGCTGGGGCGCTGTTTGGCAGTGCGTTTGTCGCGCGGCTTGCGCGCAGAGGAGGACGATGATGCGCCGACGAGGGCGTTGGCGTGCTGGCGTGTACTCGACGACGCGTGCGCAGGGATGGCGGGCAGATCCTCGGCGTTGGTGTAAGACAGGGCGCGTCGGGTGGTGCTGCTGTCCGGAGTGGGAGTCGGCATCGACGACGGCGGTATCGCTTTCTCGCGTGTGTGCGTATGTGCGTACATTGTCGCATCCTGCGGGCCGCCGGACGTGGTGTCGAGGGGGACAGGCGCGGCGCCTCGCGCAGAGTACCTGTCTCGACGGCGCGTGCTGCTCGTGATCGAAGCGGTGTCGCTCGTGTCGTGCTCGGGCGGCACGGCGCGCGCCTTGGCAGCCGCGATCGGCGTAGCGTGCACCGAAGAGGGCGTTGCGCTGCGCTCCCGCACCGGGTCGAGGTTGCTCGAGTACGGCGCATGCACAAAGCCCGATGCGCCGGCAGACGACGCGCGTGGCGCGCTGGCCATCCCCGCCAACCCAGTGGGAGGAGCGTGGCCGAGCGAGCTCGCGGCGGACGCATAGTGCGTCGAGTCGGTCGAGCCGCTGCGGTGCGACCGGAACGAGGGCGCCATCGACGTGCGTCTGCTGGCCGGTGGCGCGCTGGACGAGCTCGAGCTCGCGATGCTGCTCACGCTCGGTCGTTGGCGCGACAGCGGCGGCGCGGGCGAGGCGCTGGATGACAATGGAGGAGACGGTTCGGGCGACGACGCCGGTTCAAGCCGCTTGAGCGCCGCCTGCTGCGCATTCCGCCACGCCGCACCGGACGCATACGGGCCGTACGCGGCCTTGGGCTCGACAGGTGTCGGACAGGCCAGGTTGACGGCTTCCTTGTGCAGCACGGCGCCGTCGAGCACGCGCACCACCGCGACGTAGTAGTCGAGCGCGACGCCGGGCAGCTCGAACGTAGGCACGCAGTGCGGCGGCAGCGCAATGAGCCCGTTGATGCGTTGCACGCCGCGCGCCTCGACACTGTGGCGCAGAACGGCTTCGGCCACGGGCTCCTGCTGCATCGCGATCGGCTTCTGCTTCTTACCCGTAAGCAGGCGTAGCCGGCGATAGAGCCGGAAGGTCAAGGGTGAAGAGGTGCTCAGGTCGAGCGGCTTGTTGGTGGTGCAGCGCACGATGAACGGGATGGCGGAGCGCAGCGGGAACGACGAGCGCCCGCTCATGGGCATCGAGAACGTCCAGGCCTCGTGCCAGTGCACCACCTGCTGCTTCTTCGCGCCGCCGAACAGCGACGAGAGCAAGCCGGCTTTCTTTTCCGGTTCGAGCTTCTGCGCACCGTTGGGCGAGGTGAGGAAGGCCAGCGGCCGTTGCCGCCATTCGTGCGGCGTCTCGATCGGCTGGCATCCATCGCCCTGGCGCTGCAGCACGATGGCTGCCATTGCGGCTCCGGCGGCGCGTCGCTCGAGCAGCAGCGCTGCGGCCGACGTGGGCGGCGAAGGCAGGTAGACAAACGGCGCATAGCTGCGCACGTTGCGTTTGAGCAGACCGGTCCGTTGGACCGTGAGCTTGAGCTGATACTTGACTGTGGCCCAAGCAGGACGTGCTTGGTCTTTAGCGTTCGCCTTGCTTCTGCCGAACAGCCCGGAGGAGTTTTGACGCATCGCAGCGTCGTTCGGACCCTGCATGAGCGGCTCGATGACGTACGACGGCGGAAGAAGCGGCGGATGCTTCTTGTCCTTATTGCCCAGCAGCGGGAGCTGGATGGTGAACGGATAGACATGCTTGCCCTGCGGCAGCACGTTGGCGTCTTTATCCGCGTCCGTCCGTGGCTCAAAGACGACGTGCTCGAGCTGCAGCAGCGTCTCCTGCTTCGTCTTGCACTCGTCCGGGCTGATCGCCATGCGGTCGAGCGCGGCAGGCGCGTCGGCCGAGGCGGTCTTTGGCACTGTTGTCACCTGCGTCGCGGTGAGCGTCAGCTTGATCGCCGTGATGCGCTGGCCCGACGGCTCGGTGATGTGCACGTCGACGGTGCCCGCCAGAGCGCCCCATCCGCGCTCGTGGCTGCCGCCCATCAACGTAGGCACGCGCTGCGGGTACGTGTAGATGCTGTTGTCGGTGCAAAGTCAGTTGCTGCGCTGCTCGAAAGCGGTAGATGGGGGGAAAAACTCACTTGAGCGACGCAGTGCCGTTCTTGCTCGGATACGTGTGCACCGTCTTGAGTGGCACCGGCTTGGCGGGCACGGGAGCCCTTGTGGTGCGTACCATGGCTTCATGCTTGGAGCTGTCCAGCTCCTTTACTGCATTGCTGCGTGCTTCTTGGGTACGAGCGAAAGGAGATCGACGAGGCTGACAGAGAGCGGGGATTTGTCCACGAGCCTATGTCGATGTGGTACGTCGCCGAAAGTGGGCGGAGGAGGACGAGCTGGATGAGATGGTGGTTCACGGTATAGCCTCAGAAGCGTGCGAGTCGCTGTGCTGTGCCGTGCGCTGCATTGCCTCTCTGTGCCTGTCATGCACCCAAGTCAGCGGGAGAGGGTTCCAAAAACTTTGAGGGCGGTGTGGAGGATCGTATTGCATCACAGGACCCTTGGCAGAAAACGTTCCTGGACTTCGCTTCGTTTGGAGAAGATCTCAAGGGTTCTTTCTTTCAGTCTGCTGCCATTTACGGCATCTTGCAATGCTGGTTGCTGACCCTGAATCAACTCCAACGCCTCTTTCTTCATTCCATGCCAGATCGCCAAAGCTCGCGTCGCTGGGCCGACGACGATGCGACAGTCTTGGCGGGCCAGCTTCCTTGCCCTCTCGCTTTGCTCCAAGATGCTTCGTGAGGCAGCCATGTGCTTGTTCGCAGCGTCAAGAGCTGCTCTGCTGCTCCACCATGCCGCGAGCTGCAGCACTTCGGCACGCCAAACTTTGCATCCTATCCGACATCCGAAGTATCACTCGCCAGAGAATCGTCTTCTCTCCCTTTCTCGCCATTGCTTTGCTAGCTGATGTCTGTCATCATGCATCTGGCGAACATGGACGGCTGAGTTGTTTTGCTCCGAGCGAGCCGAGAGCAAGTGGATGCCAAGTGGCGACCCGCGCTCTCGGATAGTTGACTCGAGATTTGGCCTCTCTGCCAAGCCTTGGCGCCAAAGGGCAGACAGCGACATCCCACCACTTGGTCTCCGCCAAGAGCAACTAGCGCCAAATCCAGCTCCGCAAAAGCCTCGAACGGCGAATGCTCCCTGCCACGCAAATGAAATGGGCCCTGTCTGTGCGCTTCTCGACACCGAGATGTCCGCCGCCTCCGCCGCCGTTTGATTCGCGCTCGCTCACCTTGGCCCTTTCGAGCAGCAGAAGCTCACGTTCGAGTCCACAGACAGACGCACGCGGGAACGTCAATGCACGAGCAAGCTTTTTGCACGAAAAGATCAAGTAGTGGCATCGCAACTTCTGCTGAACCAACTCACTGCCCCTCTTGCTCGGCGGCAGCGAGGGCCATCTGAGCCGGACTGCGTGCTCGGATCTCTCTTCCTCGCCACATGAGCACAAACGGAAGGATGCCCAGCACCAGCCCGATCACAGCGACCAGCGTCGAGGCCCACTGCGTGCCCATCTCCTCGTACATGGTCTTGGAGAAGAGCGGGAAAAACGCAGCAAGCGTGTTTCGGAAGCACGACTGCGCAGCCAGAGCCGACGACGCATACGTCTCGTAGGCATCCGCAAGGTACGTGTACGCAGACAGGTAGATGGCAAAGATGCCAAAGTTGATGATCACCAGCCCAATGCACGGCGCGATCCACGGCAGGTCCGGTCGGCCCGTCCAGGCAAAGATGAAGCCGCCGATCGGGAAGGCGAACGCTCCCACCATACATGCGTACAGCCGGCTTTCCGGGTCGGGCTTGGTTCGCCCCGCTGCGTGTGCCTTGCGTGCATCCCTTCGATAGAGCCTCTCCTGGAAGTAGCGGTTGAACCAGAACGAGAGGAAGCAGCCGATGAACGTGCACAGCTGCGGCAGGTTCTTCTGGCCGTTGTTCCACCCGTACGCTCCGAACACGATCGGGATCGCGCTCAGTAGCAAGTACGAGCATGCCCATGCAAAGCCGATCCACAGCGAGTAAAAGATGATGATAGACTCCGTCACCAGATAGCTGATGGGTCGCAGCAACGATTCGCGCAGCGACACCTGCGCGCCGGGGCCTTTGGTGCCTGTGACGGCGCGATGCTCGATGACCGTTTCGGTGGCTCGCTTCTTGGCTCGCTTCGAGAGCAGCACCGACGGGCGAGGCTCGCGCAGGAAGAGCACGAAGCAGACAAACGAGAACAGGCACACCGACGCCTGGATCCAAAAGATCCACCGCCAGCTCAGCTTCATCGCCACCCAACTCGCGTACACGGGGCTGAAGCTCTGCGCGGCGAACAGGCACAGCGCGTACAGGCACAGCACGTGTCCGCGTCGTTCGGCGTCGAACATGTCGGCAAAGTAGCCGCCCGACATGGAGTTGCCCAAGGATCCGAAGCAGCCTTGCAGGAAGCGCGTCACCACGATCGTCTCGAGGTTGTGTGCGAGCGCCTGGCCCAGGAAGAGAACGAGGTTGAGGAACGACGCCACCATCATGACCGGGTATCGACCGAATCGCACCGAGACGGGTGCCAGCAGCATGGGTGCGAAGGCGATGCCGATGAGGTACACCGTGATTGCCGATTCGTACGCTACGTAGTTGACGCCGCCAAAGTCTCGGTTGACCCCGCTGTACGCTTGGCCGTAGCCGGCACTCATGCAGGCGCTGGCGAACGAGAAGGTCATGACCGTCAGCACACAGCGCCACTTTTTGGTGCTCGGCCAGTTCTGAGGGTGTTCAGGATCGCCTTGTGCCCAGTCAATGTAGACGACGGTGCCCTTGCCAGAAGCGTCTCTGCAGACAGATCCGTGATGAGAAGAAGCCGCCTCTACATCTTCGATGCCCGCTTCCATGATGGACGTCTGTTCCGACTTGACGGGTGTACCTTTCGTCTCTGTTGTCATGTCGTGGAAGATGATTCGGTATGGATGAGGGAAGGAGCATGTGGTGAGAGCGAAGGAAGGCTAACCTGGAAGAGCGAACAGCTGAACATTGTCAAGAACGGTACCAACAGAAGCTGTGAGGTGACAAAAGGCTCCCTCCCCATTGCTCGGCCCCCACGTCCCGAACCAATGAAAAGTTTTTGAGCATGCGTTCCCCGCAGCGATAGAATGCGGTGCTCCGCTGTCGGATACGCACCAGAAGCCGTTTGCTGGGGCACTTGGCTGCAACTCGAAACAAATCTTTGATCCACAAGCTGGGGCACCACGTTGGAGCGCCATACAGTAGCTTGAGTGGCTGCGTCCAAGTACCCGTTCTGCTCGCATTGGCTTATTGCAGTGGTGACGGCACCTGATTGGGTGACTGCGGCAAAGGTGTTGCCATCGACCGCGCGGTATACCACGTGTCTCCGCGGTGTGTAGCCGAAGGTAAGCGGCAGTAGACGATGGCGAGCGGCAATGGACGGAGAATTTCTGACCTTGCAGAGCTTCTTCGGCGAATTCTTTTGCCATCGTTCGAAGCGCGGAGAATTCTTTGGTTCCGACGCTGCTCGAGGAGCAGTCATAGAAGCGTTTTGCCGGTAGTTGACAGGCTGGTTCGATTGGGTTAAAAGATCTGCCGCGCGCCTCAGGTGCAACATCGAGCACAGTTCCGAAGCATTGGGATCAGTGCGAATTCCATCGGCGCTGTCTGCACGGTCAACAGATTGTTTGCCGCTTTGCTAAGCCCGTTGTCTCTTGGCTAGTGCTGCAGGGCTCTCTAGGATTCATTTGCATTCCACACACACGAACAGATGGCAAGGCTGCTGGAGTGTGCGCCAGCTGCGCATAGGTCTGCACTAGTACTGCCGAAGCCATGCCATTCCTCAGCGCTCACACAACAACAAAAGCATGGTCAACTCATGACACCTCGATTTCATCGTCTAGCGTGGAAGAGGCTACACTGCCGCCATGTTCCCAGAAGAGCGATAAGGAATTTGAAGATCAAGCTGCGGCTACAGAAGGAGCACAACGTCGAGACTTGGCCAAGAGGCTGAATCTTGCAGGTTTGGCCGACACGGTGGCTTGAAACGGCAAAGGAGCAACGGAATGCGACTGCTCTCGAGCCTGCTCGAGTTCAAGCTGGCGGGTAGCGTATGCTTCGATGGTCTTGCACGCCAGGATGGCGCCAACGCTGACGTCTTTCAGCCCGCTCAGCCCGCGCCTGCGCAGATGCGCTGCGACACGTACCGCTTTGATCGAATCGCCGCCGAGGCTGGCAAACGATCGCGAAAGGCCGATTTCGTCGGTGCTGAGGTTCAGCGCAAGAGACCACGCCTCGGCGATCGACTCTTCCAGCGCAGATCCAGCGCGCCTTGTCCCTTTTTGCGAGTCGTGAGGGTTGTCTGCGCTGAGCTCCATCGCGGCTTTGTCCTGCTCCGCGATGGCAGCCGACACGATGCGTTCGAGCTGTGCAGTATCCAGCTTGCCGTTCCGAGTGTGTGGCAGTCGGCCGTCGGCGATGCAGACAAACCTGCTTGGGACGCAGTAGGCAGGCAGCCTCTGCTCGCAGCATCGTTTGATCGAAGACAGAAGCGAGTCATTCGCACCATCGTCGCTGGACTTCGAGACCTTCCGAGTGTAGGCTGCTACCAGAGCATCCTCGCGCACCATGACCGCGCCATCCGCGATGCCGGCCACCGACCTGATCGTCTCGCCAATGTCTCCTAGCTCGATACGAAGTCCGCGAAGCTTCACCTGCCCATCTCGCCTGCCGTAGCAATCGATCTTTCCATTTGCCCGAAGCGCACCCCAGTCTCCTGTCTCCTGTCTTC